>JAQGCC010005170.1:0-11931 GCA_034698905.1 Xestoiulus laeticollis
TAAAAGTTTCGGTTTATTTGAAGTTACACAGACTACGTGAATGTCGACGTAAGTATTCTCCATTCAGTCCATTGGAATTGGTATGGTTGCTATAAGCCTTAACTAAGAGAAAAAGTGAGTTATGAGAGTGTCATTCACATGACTCACCTAATTCTGGAAATTAGCATGTGGTGACCCACACTAAAACTGACCCACAATAAAAAATTGCACATGCAAAACTTTCCATTGCAGTATATCCATGTCAATGTCAATTGAGTCTCTTAACTGCTAGGTGACTCTTAACTTTACTCTCCTAGGTAAGTGTTTTTATCTTTGGAGAGCAGTGGTCGCTTGTCTACTTACACTGTATGTGACTCTCACAACGTTTTCATAATTAGGTAATCGACACTTAGGTGTACGTGCGAACAAGGCTTTAGGGCCGGTTGCACCAACAAAGGTTAAGAATAACCTATCGTTAATCTGCTTTATAACACTAAGTTAACCCACCCTTGCATTGCACAAGTGTGGGTTAGGAAAAAATGGAGCGAAAGGTTAACCCAGCGAGTAGGCAGGGTTAACCTCAGGTTAATATTCTAGAATTATATGGCGGCCATTTTGTTTTCTGCATGTTGGAACATGGGTTCTATAACCCTGGGTTGTTTTATCAAAGATTACTTGGTGCAACACATACTGCTAACCTGGAGGTTAACCAGGAGTTAAATTTTTACCCGATATTAGTAAACCTTAGATTTTTACCTTAGTTGGTGCAACTGGTCTTAAGAAAAAAGTTGTCACCAAAGATTCTGAAATACCATATATGGTTTTTCTAACGTGACGCTTGTGCGCACCACATTTTTTAACGTGAAGCTCGTGCGCGCCACGTTTTGAAAACCCTATAAAGTTTTTCATAACACCTTTTGTGACAACTTTGTTTTAGAGACTAGGTTACTAATTCTATGACCATTTACTGGCGTCATCTCAAAATTTTGTGTGGCATTTTTTTTGGGTACCACGGTGCATTTCACTCGGAAAGCCTCTCTATACGATGGACAATTAAGATCCGCATTTCAAAACAGCGCATGAGCGAGTAGATAGCACCACATAGGGGAGAGAAGGTTGCTGTTTGATCCCCTTTACATGGTGTTATGTTCTCATGCACTTTGTTTGTGCTCATTATTAATGTTGCACCCTGCATGCACAACCCTTTTATGAAGCGCCTTAGACTTTTCCCTGCCTCAGGCTATATAGGGCGTCACCCCTTTGTTCTCGAGCTTGTTATGCAACAGTATGCAATTGCCATTCATGTAAGTTGTACATTTAAGTGTAATAAAAGTTATAACCTGCCCATCTGGGATAATTGTTGTTCCCACAACCAAACCACAACACATGCATTGTGGGTAATTTAGAATTTCGGCATGTTTTTTAGATCTTTTCTTTTTATTTTGATTTTCTAAAAAAGATTTCTAAAAATACGTTTTGAAAATGCCAGACAAATTTTACTGAAAAACTGAGTTGTTTTTGCTGAAAGTTAAAGAAATGTAAAGTATTTCAAAACCAAGTGTGAGTTAATTTTAAAGTCATCTGAAGTGTTAAGAACAAAATTGAAAGTAGTTCTGTGAACTGGAAATTAGAAAGTCAGCTAGAATATAGCAGCAAGTCCATCACCAGCTGGTAGCTGATGAAGCAGGGCTGTAGATAACAACAGTTGCAGTACAAAGCAATGAAGATAATTTCTTCATTCATTTCAAAAAGTTACTGTTTTAAAATTTTAAACAAATTCACAAAATTACTTCGTACCTTAATTTATTTTTTCGAATCTTAAATTTCCCAAAGTTTCATTTTGGTATCAAAATACCTTCTTTCCTTTGCGTAAATTTTTTGACCAAGGTTGCGCATTTTCTAAATAAAGTTCTAGGAAAAAATACTTTGCTAAAAATACCGTGTTCATAGATCTCTAGTGCAGAACTTCCAAGTACCAGCTGGTTTTTTAATGAAAGCGTCTGGTTATGTTTAAAATTAATAAATTAGACTTTTTTTAAATTTCTCAGGTGTTTTGCATGGTCTCGCTGCCACCTGGTGTAAGCTAAGTGCAATTTATTGCCGCGTTTCGAAAAAGTTTTCATTACTTGCGTAATATGAAAGAGACTGCTATGAAATGTATCTGTGTTATAGCTAGAGAAATAATTAATGGTTTAAAATTATAATACACACCTTAACTGGTATAATAAATTTGCTGCTCTCGTAACAAAATTCAAATTCCGAAAAAAAAAATCCGAAAAACGCCTATAGCTGACACCAGGTGTAAAGCCTGGTTCACACTGCAGCATTGCGTTGCATTGCACAAACGCAGGGGAAAGGAATGCAATGCAGCGTGACATCACTGCGTTGCGTGCAGCCTACACATTGGTGCGTTTCATTGCATAAAATACATATAATACTCCTCGTTCGTGCTCGATATTGGTCAAAATAATCGAAAGAGAACGTGTCAATTATAATTGATTTAGATTTAATATCATCACAAGTGGACAACTGTCCTTTCTCTGTCAAATCACAAATACAAATACCTTGTCTCATTCAATTGAACTTTCATAATGGTCTCGTAACAATAAATTATTCAATAAACTGACTCATAACATTTCACTTTCAATTCATTAGTAACGATATATATTTATTTCATTTCAACAGTGTGCTAGTGTAACCAAGTAAATAAATGGTCACGTAAGTGTGAGCTGGTCTTTGCCTGCGTACCAGCTGCTGGGCCCCCAATGGGGACAGACATGACCGAAAAAGTACTTCATATCACGAGATTTGAGCAAAATATCCTTTTACTTTATTCACAACCGCTGAATTAGTAGAAAAGAACAAGTTTGGACGACCAACTGGCCGTCAATCCAGAATAATTACAAGGGCACATGGCACTATCACGATGGTCGACCGGCACTACGACCCGAAAGCACAGTTATTTTGTTGGCTCCTTAGCTACCGTATCACCTTAAACAAATCGTCTCCTACTGGCCTGTACTTATAACTATATTAAAACTAAGTCGTCGCTATACCATAAATAAGAAAAAAGGCTAAACTAACAACAAACGAGAGTACTCTATTCTCCGATGATGCGCGACTGACTGCTGTGCCCGATCTCAACTAAGATTGCTCTCGTCACCCCTCCCAACCCTCAGCCATATCCTTGATTCGGAATGTGGCCAGCTGCCAACATTCCGTTCTGCTGTTCCCCTGCCACAACAACCCGGATTATCGGCCCTACACTCGACCTTGGACTCACACAACCTTACATTCATACATTTCACCTGACAACCTCCTGTTTGCGGAAGTACTCCGTGCTTCCAGGTCACAAGTGCCAATCGATCCATACAAAAATCATAGCTTGAAAATCACAGAAACTGTCGAACTACAACAAACTCCTCAAAGTCATCATAACTTCAAAAAAGAAAATAATTAACGTAAAAAGGATATCGGCGACCGCTCTACTCTTAGGTCAATTCTTCTCCCGGCATTATTTCGCGCAATGATGCCACCGATGATCCCTGTCCCATCACATGATTTCCTCGGCTAAAAGTATTGTGAAGGTGACGTCCGCTGGCATTTCCATTATTCGACGTCGCTCCTCCTCCAACTTTTGCTTCTTTAACTCAAACAATCGCTTTGTCTCCTCGAACTGTTGCTGCTCCTCATCCATCTGTCATCTTTTGTCGTCCAAGGCTCGCTGTTCTTCGGCAGTGCTGGCTCGTTCCTTTCTAAGAATCTCCCAACCAGTTGCTATGGTGGTCCACTCCTTCTCCATCGCATTTTTTTCTGTTACCATCTCTGCCTGCTCCTGGTGAAGTTCCACAAAATTTCCCTTCATATCATTGTCGGCGTCCAATTTTTCTTGCGCAAATCTAGCCTTTGCCCTATCCAGGTCCTGGAAGCCCACGGTTATTGAGCCTTCTCGTTGATGTACTCTAGCCCATGCAATGTCCAGTTTTGCATAGACTTGCTTGACATCAGCGTCCCGTTTATCCAGGTTCATGTATTTTTTAGCATTTCTGGTAACAATTCCTCAGAACCGCCGTCGATCTGCACCGTAGCCGGCCACGTCAACTGAACGCAAAAGACCGATTAGGGTTAGGAAATAACGATTTACAATTTGCGCCCGTGTTTAAACAAAAGCGATAATTAGCTCACCGACAAAACGAGAACCTCATCCTCCGACAATTTAAACACCGACATTTCTAGTTCCGACAACAAAAGACGACAAAGCAAGCAACAACACTAACGCTCCACTGTTCAACACTCGCTAACAATGATAGCGTCTAACAATGGCAAATGCCGCCATGTGCTTATATGACCGCATAGATAAATGAAGCGATAGTCGCGCTGCATTCTGGTCTAACAAAAGTGTTGCTTTCTACGCGCGTGATTTGAAAAGAAAAAAAGGGCAAGGTTGGTAAGGTTAGTTTTGATGATTGTTGTATTTTTTGTTTAGTATGGGATCTTCGCTTTATGCATTCTGATTCCGTGGCACTCGATATTTCTTTAAATTCGCCACATGCATTACTAGACTTTTTGGTTTACCCCTTCTAGTGTCGCGTAGTTCGTAATTACAGTCCGACAGTCTTTTAATGATGGTTTATGGTCCATTGAACAATGGCGAAAGTTTACCCAAGTTTTCCTTTGAAGGACCATGATCCCGCATAAGAACCTTATCCCCGACTTCATACGAAATTAATTTGTGTTTAGCATCGTACCGTTCTTTCTGTGCGAGTTGGGCCTTTTGTAAAAATTCTGATGCTATTTTTCTTCTTTCCTCTGGTGCTATTACATTTTTTAATACGGGGACAACTTGCAATAAATGATTTGTCAGCGTTCGTGGCTCAAATCCATGCATCAATGAAAACGGAGATGCCCTCAATGACGCCTGTTTGGTAAAATTGTATGCCGTTGTTGCATTTTGTAGTAGTGTTGGACAGGATCCATATGGTGCATTCGCCGTCACCGAGGCTCGCATTGACGTCAGCAATGTCTGGATTATTTGTTCAGCCAGGCCGTCCATCTGCTGATGATATGGAGTCGAACATCTATGAGAGATTCCTTTCGTTTGGACATAATCCTGGTATTTTCGGCTTCTTGGTGGCGTGCCACTATCCGATATCAGCGCTGTAGGCACACGAAACCGCCTGATTAGTTTGTCAAAAAATTGTATTAGCGAGTCCGCATTTTGCTTCTTGACAGCCGACGTCACACAATATCGTGTGCTATAATCGATTGCTACTAACATAAAGTGTACTCCACCAGTTCCCGTTGGCAATGGACCCGCAAAATCAAATCCCCATGCAAGCCCCGGTCCTTCGGGGATTATTGGTTCCAATTTGCCCTGTGGCAATTCTGTTTGATGTTTAACCATTTGGCATGCGTCACATTCTGCCACATATCGGGTGACGTCCCTTTTCCAGGATGCCCAATAATATGATTGGGCCACTAATCCCATCGTTCTGGTGGACCCAAAATGGCCCGCAAGTGGATGATCGTGGGCCTCCGAAATGACTTTGTTCCTCATTGAGTCAGCCACCACCAAGAGCAATCTTGATGGGTTTCCCGGTTGATAAAAATAGAGAATACCGTCAACATCAGATAGCCTGAGGTTGTTGTAAGTGTCAATACCGCCTTCCTTTTTAGTTGTTTGAGTTCTTCGTCTCCTTCCTGTGCACTTCTCACATCCGCCACCGGAAAAAATGGTGTTTATGAAATCGTCGTCCTCCCACGCCTCTGGCTCGATCCCAGGAAATCGACTCAGGCAGTCCACATTTTTGTGGAGGCCACCCTTTTTGTATTTAATAACATTTGTAAATTCCTCCAATCGGGTGATCCAACGACTAAGACGTCCTGATGGCTCTTTCATTTGTATCAAGTAACATAATTTGTGATTGTCTGTCACAATTGTAAACGACGAACCCAGCAGATAGTGACGTAGTTTGTCACATGCCCAGACTATTGCTAATGCCTCAAGTTACGTCACTGTTAACTTCGTTTCTGCCGGCGCCTATGTTCGACTTGCATAACAGACAACTCGCATGTCCTTTCCCGATCCCTAGTGCAAAATCGCACCGAGTGTCAATAGTGATGCATCCGTAAGCAATGTAAGTGGCAAGCCTGGATTATACATTGCCAATATCGGTTCCAAGCACAGAGCTGTACTCGAATCATCGAATGATCGTTGACACTCTTCTGTCCATTTAAACTCGGTTGCTTCACTGGTAAGTGAAAGCAGTGGTGCTGCCCTTGACGAAAACGATTCGACGAATCTTCGGTTGTAACTTAACAGGCCCAAAAAGCTTGTCACCGCCTTTCTTGTTGTTGGCGTAGGGAACTCTCGTATCGCTCTTATCTTCTCTGGGACCGCTGCAACTCCCTCCTTACTTACGACGTGTCCCAGGTATTTTACCTTTGAATAGGCAAAGAAACACTTCGGCGACTTTAATTGTAAGTTTGCGGAAGCCAATGCGTCAAAAACCCGTTGCAAGTTCTCCAAAAAGGGCTCGAATGTCACCGCGAATACGATGATGTCATCCAAGTACACCAAGCAGGTATCCCACTGCAAGCCAATCAGCAGGTGGTCCAGGCCCCTCTGCATCGTTGCCGGTGCGTTTCAGATGTCGAACGGCATCCTCGTGAATTCATAATTGCCAAACGGACACAAAAAAGCCGTCTTTTTCTGATCTTCCGGATGCATGGCCACCTGCCAGTAGCCGGACATTAGGTCCAGCGTGGCGAAGAAACTGCTGCCATCCAAGACATCTAAAGCATTGTCTATCCTCGGAAATGGATACGCGTCCGCCTTTGTCTGTTCATTTAGTTGTCGATAGTTTATACAAAAGCGATAAGAGCCGTCCTTCTTTCTTACTATGACAACAGGACTCACAAACAGGCATTTACTGGGAAAACACACACCCATATCACACATGTCCTTTAGTTCCTCCGCGATCACCTGTCTCACTAATGGTGATACCCATCTTGATGGTTAGAATGTTGGTTTAGCGCCCTGAGTGTCGATCCTGTGTCCTGGCACCGTACTCAGTCCCAATTTTGCTGGCGTCATTGCAAACGTACTTCTATATGTAGTCAGCAGTGCACATAACTGCTGCCTTTGGGCCTCCGTCACTCCGTTGCCTATGTTCTAAGAGCCTATAAAATCCGTCGGCACCATTGTCGTCTCCCGAATTATTGTTTTTGATGGAATGTTCTGCACTGTTACATCCTGCAATGGTGATGCATAAGCCATAATTCTTCCGGGTCGTAGTTGTATTGCCCCGGTCGTAAAATTTGCCACCTCAAAGTTACACACTTTCCGACCTGTCACAAAAAATATACTATATGCCGCCTGAAATCCCAGTTTTCTTGGTCCTTTGGGCCTACTGCAAAAAGTTCTCCCACTGGCGATGAAGATGGTAGGTGACAAGCTACCCTTAAAACGGCCCATGGTTGTAGAGTCGTCGGCGCTGCCAATGCCAATGGAACGGCTGATGATCTATTAAGTTCACTGTTTCCGAAATCCTGTCAATCAGTATAGTGTCTGCCTTTCCTGGAGCTGGAGACGTTGGGCGGGTATCCGCCTTTTCAAACATTGTTACATCCTCTGGATTATCACAAAAGAAGATCTTTTGTTGTTGTGCTATATATGATAATCCTGAATAAATCATAAAATCTATTCCTAGTAATAACATTGTTGTTGTTGCCTGAACAACTCTTAGCGTATATCGTATGGTCCGACCCAATATTGTGACTGGAACGTCTATTATTCCCAATGACGGCAACTGTTGTCCTCTTGCATGATACATTTTCCATTCGATGGGGTGGTCCGGCAAAATCTTAATATTTAGTTTCTTCACCAAATCCGCCGTTATAGTCGCCTGATAAGCTCCGCTATAGATTGTTGCTATCGCCAGTGAACCGTCCAAATAAATCCATGCGTTTATCAATGGTGCACCCCCTGCGCCTGGATATAGTGAAACCACATTAATTTGTCTAGGTGGCATTGGTCGTTGTAGATGATATGGGATGGGGAATGTTCGGCAAATATGTTCAATCTGTCCACATGCATAACACTTTTGTGCATTCATCCAGCATGATGATGGTAGGATTTGGTTGTGTGGGGTCAAATAAGGATATTATTGTGAGTAGCCATATGGAGATGGTGGATAAGGCTGGTAAGGGTTTGGATTATGAGTTGGAAATCCCGGCTGTTGTTATCTTCAGCCCTGTTTCATCAGCTACCATCTGGTGATGGAATCGCTGCTATATTCTAGTTGACTTTCTAATTTCCAGTTCACAGAACTTTTTTAAATCTTGTTCTTAACACTTTAGAATTGTTTTCCAGTAAAATTTGTCTAACTTTTCAAAACGTATTTTTAGAACTCTATCTCAAATCTCTTTTTAGAACATCAAATAAAAAGAATTGAATAATTTAAAAAAACATGCAAAAATTCTAAATTACCCACAATGCATGTAAATGGGATCAAACATCCTCCACCTTTTTTTCATGTAATTAAAAAGAACAAACATGAAAACTTTCACTTGACTTTGGTAGTTCCACTGTCGGTAGCGGCTTTGCATTCTCGTAGTTTTTCCACTCCGGGTAACGCAGACTTCATTGTCAGCAATTTCATCTTGCTGGCTCAGGACATCTCCCGTAATAGGCACTTTTACAGGAAATAAATTTGAAATTTGCAGATCCATTTTGGTAGAGAAGGCTTTGCATTCTCGTAGCCCTTCCACTCCGGGTAACGCAGACTTCATTGTCGGCAATTTCATCTTGCTGGCTCAGGACATCTCCCGTAATAGGCACTTTTACAGGAACTTAATTTGAAATTTGCAGATCCTTTATGGTAGATACCTCTGGAAGTTAACTCAAACTTGGCAGATCCTCCTTGGTAGAATCCTTGACTTGAACTGAACTCGAAATTGGCGAGTCTTCTTTTGTCTTTGGTACCTCTAAAGGGTACAGTCGCTGCAGGGGTCTAGTTATGACACCCATTGCTGTCTTCACCTTGGCAACTCTAACTTGGTTGTCTTTTCCAGGAATCAGCTCAACAATTCTTCCCAATGGCCATTCATATCTTTTCTTGTTGTCCGAACCCACGAGCACAACATCTCCTACTTTTGGGATCGGGACGTTCCTTTTAGCCTTTCTTTGGATAAGGTTTCCTTAATACTCCTTGCGAAATCTGGCAGTCAGGGCTCTTCTCAACTCACGGATCTTGAAATAGCTCTTTTACAGGTCTTGAGTTGTAATAAGTTCTCTTTCAGGTAGTCCTGATATGGGCAAATCCTTCATAAACATGGCCGGTATAAGAAGGATCAAGTCCTCGCTATCTTCTGTCAAAGTTGTCAGTGGCCGGTGATTTATACTGTACACAACTGCTGATAAACATTTCTCCAAACCTTTTTGACATAACTTAGCTGTCCCAAACATTCTACGAAGAAATTCTTTGATTGTACGCACATTACATTAGACAGATGGTGTTCTAATACCATAGAGAGAATGAATGGGTTAATTCCAAATGCAACACGGCAGTGTCGATATTATTTGAGTTCGTCCTTTTCTCACCACAGAAACTTTTGGAAATTATGATCCTCCTCGGCAACTCCGATCATTTGAAATGCTTTAATGATGTTTGCTAACACTCCAATCTTCCTTTCTTGAAATCGATGAATTATCGCTGGTATCAGTTGCAACATATTCGGACTCTTTTCCATGCATTGATTAAAGGACGTGCCTTTTCCAACTTAACTTGAAGCATCAAACACAGGTCGTACAGGCGTTGTGCTTTCTAGCTTAAATACTGGTCGGTGCAGAAGGAAATGCTGCTTGATCGAATCATCTTAGCTCATTTCGATCAACTTTTCCGCTTCCCAATCTCGAAACACACGATTGTAACTTTCGAGCGTGTCTTGCCTCTTAAGCTTTTCTGTTGTTGACACCAGTCTTTTGACAGCTGCTTCTCGGTTATTCGGAACTTCTACCATGTCGCTGATCCACGGAAACCTGACTACATATCTACCATCTTCATCTCAAATCATGGAACTTTGTAAATTTTTCTTTACTCGTTCACTGTATTCTTCTTCCAATATTTTGTCAGCAGAGTCATCGATGCCAAGCATTTCCAAATCCCATAGCTTTAGCAAACTCTTCTCTTTAATTGTCAGCATACTTATAACCTCCCTTGCATAACTTGTGTTCTTGGACGGCAGCGGTCCGCTAAGCGTCCAACCGAAAACAGATTCTACTGCTGTAAGTCCACAGCTCAACTGGTACCTTTGTCCGGTCATCAGGTATTTCCTTAGGTCACCTTCAATTAGGAGGTCTATATTGTCTGCTTCGGTCCCACTGGTATCCATGACGTGAATCTTTTGTTTTTCAAGCTCTTTTATCCATGGTCCTTGGAGAATTGTAGGACAGCTTGTGCAGATGACATTTTCTCTAATCAAATTGATGACTCGTCGAGCTCTTCCATTAATCTTTTGCACAACTACTTTGTGAAGTTTCCTCTCTTGGCACTTAGTGACGTGTATACTGAACATATTGTTCTGTTGCATAAATATTTCAAGAACAGGGCACATCATATTTCTGGCTACGGACGTCTTGATGTAGCTTAGTTGACTACCTTTTGTCGAACAACAAACGAGCTTGAACTTGTTTCCCGTTGTTGCCTTTAATCCACACTGACAGTTTTCATCAGCACTTGGGCTCCTGCAGATATTTCGCTTGTATTCGTTGTGGTGAACTTGACTTCCGGTTTTTTATCAGAATGTCCCTTGGCTTCCTCTTTGTGGCTTTGCTCACCCGGGCACATAACTGCAAAATGCTTACTACCACAATTTAATCACTTAACGTAAGACCGACATAATCTGTCATTATGTCCTCTTTTTAAGCAAGCGAAACAAGCATGACTGTCTTTGATGATAGATTTTTTCGCTTCCAGATCCATATTTATTGCTTTAAAACATAACGCGCTACCATGGTTAGTCTTCTGACAAAACAGGCAGGCTTCTCTTTCTCCAACTTGAACACTTGCAACAGTGGGTACGACTTCCCTTTTCTTGAATAACTTGACCGGTGTTTTCTTGGACTTGTTCGGTTCTTCTAAACCAGCTTGGACATATAATAGCCTATCTGCACCTTTAACCTCCATGCTTAGGAACTTCATAAATGCTTGTAGACGTTCATCTGTTTTTTTCTGTGTCTCTCCATCATATTCAGAAAGTGGGCTTCTCTGCTATACCTTGACAATCTCATATGGTAAACTTGATTCCACAAGAGGATACAAAAATATGGCACTGTCCGCTGCTGTAACTTCTAATGTCTCAAGTGCTCTCAAATGGGATTCCAATTCATCATACAATGCAGCAAGTTGTATGGTCTCAATGTTATTCTTGTTGAACATCACCATCTTCAAAAGCTGTCTCACATAAACTTCGGATAGGATAACTTTGTTCCCAAAACGATCTTCTAGCGCAGTAATGACTTTCGGATAATTAGCCGCAGATTGTGGGTAGCCCTCCGTAGCTTACGAGTTCTTGTCCCTTCGACCATAGCTTGATACAAATACTGGAACTTGTCAGTTTCGTGAAGTGATTTGTCTTCATGTATTTTGGAGAATTGTGCCAACCAGCCGAGCCATTCCAAAGGATCCCCACTAAACTTCTTTAACTCTATCTTTGGGAGTTTAAAGTTCCTTTTCTTTTCACTTGTGGTACTTGCAAAGGATTGAATACTTCCGGCGGGGCTGCTTGGTCGCATTGATATGCTTAAAATATCTTCAGCTTTAATAATCACCATTTGGGCTCTGTCGTTATATTCTGCGCACAATTCTTGTTCTTCTTCAAAAACCCTTTCAGTAGAATCATTGTCCAAAATCCAATCTCCAATTTTTTCATTCATCTCTACAACCTTTT
>JAQGCC010005171.1:0-11931 GCA_034698905.1 Xestoiulus laeticollis
TTAGAATACTTATTAGAATGTGTCATGAGTAATGTTGGTATCATACAATCCGATTTCTTCACTAGGGATCTCACATATATGAGAATAATGAGCTTCTGGAACATGCTAAATGGGACCACAATACCAATAAGATTATATTGGACTCTGGGGCATGAGTCGCTTAATCATTTTATGAATTACGAGATCCTAACATACTAAACAAGATTTAGTCAATTGGGATATTCCATAACCTCATTAGCAATGGGTCTTCTTTTCACTATAGGAACTGCATATGATGTAATCGTGTATTTTTACACATTTTGACACTCCCAATTTTCTGTAAAATCCAATTTTTCAAAACAATCCGTTCAAGCGTGTGAATAACATAACCCACTTGATAAACAACAAGTTTTGAGTTGGTTGTATAGTAAAGCAAACCCTTACATATATATCAAGGTTGAAAATGCAACGGTCCTACCTTAAAGCCTTCCTTGACCAGCATTTTAAAATCAAAATTCTCGTCGTTTTTCAGATTGTCGTCCGACATTTCTCAAACCGTTTTAGTTCCCAAAACGACAAGATAGCAAAACTTTCTCCCAAAAAAAACCCCCACAAACACAACAGCCGACCAAATAAGATAAAAGACCAGATTCAGATTCGTGACTGACGCTTCCAATGGGGTCCCCAAATATCTCACGAATAAAAAGTACTTTCCATTCCACGCCTCATAATCCGTGTAACAAAAACGGCAAGACAGGACCCGATCGCGACTGCAAACCTATTTATATATCCGCTTCGATCGAAAACTGCAGATTTCTCAGGATGCCAAAAATTCAAAAACCAGGGCTCTGACGGGAAGCAAACACAAAAACGGATCCCCGCAAACGTTCTCAACCTGGAACGGGTTGGTCGGAAACCCAAGTCAAAATAAAGAATGTTTTTTTTTTTCTAAAAACCCGTTCAAACGTTGACAGAGGTGAAAAAATGCGTTTCAAAAATCAGAAAGCGCGAAGAAAAAAAAAAAAAAAAAACTGAGCTGAAAAATCGGACGCAACCGCGTGGCATCCGTGCATCGGAGGTGTGAAGGGAAGACTGCCTACTGCAATAGCGCGAACATAGCGCCGTGCAACAGCGCTCTTGGAGCGCCTCGCGTCCGGGGATGCTGGAAGCTGTAGAGCGGGCCCCGTTCGAGTGAACGCCGCATTGCACCCCCGCCGCTTCGACGTCGGCCGAGGGACGACCACGAAGACGCGGGAAAACCCCTTTCCCAAAAAAAAAGCTGGACTTTTTCCAAACAAATTTTGAAGGAGGAAAAAAAAAAATAAGGTAAAAAGCTTCTCGCTTTCGCTAGTGCCAAATGGAAATTAATGGAGCGTTGGCACGACGTTGGAATCCCATTCCACGAAACTCGAAGTGGCGCCGACTTTCGACTTAATTTTGATGGGTTGAAAAAAAAAATATGGTATTGTCTAGCAGTGAAATGACAGAGTTGACCTTTTCGAGTGTTTTGGCAAAATCGCCAATGGCCTAGTAATACCAACAATATCTGGAATGAGACCCAAAGACTGGGTGCCCGCCAAGATGGTGAGCATGTGGTGATGAGGACTCACCTTTGTGCAACATGCCATACGCTGCAAACTCGACATATCAACCCATGTCGCTCCACTTTCTCCATTGCCTTAAGAATGATGATGAGTATGTGGTGGTATGGCGACATTGCAGCATATGTCATGTGCTTGAGGTGATTACATGCAAATTAATTGGATCGCATCGTGCAACTTGCGATATATGCTGATAAGTTGCTATATCACCACATGCTCGCCATCTTGCTTTATGCAATGTGCCCACCAAGATGATGGTGTGGCGACTTTGCAGCGAACGTTATGTGAATCATGCCTATGCACCATTCCAAACAAACACTGTGCTACAGCCACACAAATGTGACGCTACATCGAAAAATCATAATGCACTACTTTAAGCGTGGCGTCATTTATGGACAGTCCCAATGGTTAAAAATGAAATTGAAATTATATAGCGATTGAAGGATTTGTAAAGCTTTTTCACCTGCCATGAACCTTTAAGCTATTCCTGAATGAACGACCCCCGTGTGCTAGAAATTAATTCGATTTTGGACGCCATTTTTTGATAATCTATTTCAATTGTGACGTCCAAGAGCGCGCTGCAAAACGCATGTGCCGTGTTTGTTATTGAATTGTGTAGTGCAGGATGTGTGTTGCAAAGAATAAAATAAAAAATTAAAATGCTATTTTTAAAAGCAACACAATATACATCCAATCAAAGCTCAGCAGACTGAATAGTTGTTAGGTTTACGTGGAAGCACACTATACGTTTTCTTTTGTTATTTTAGGGAAACGAAATTTTGTGTATTACACAAATAAACCCACATCACATCTGTTGCACAAAATGAAAGCCCAATTTCGTGATTTTCGGGTCTATATTTGATTTAGTTTTGGATTTCGATTCAATTTTCGCCTCCTACAGTTATCACAAACATGGCATATGGTATATAGAGAACAAGCCATGTTCGTGCCTGACAATATGTAAACAAGCTACAACCCAGCACATCAATGGTTAAATTGAATCTGCAATTTGTGCTTATGTTATCAGTTGCACCTTTGTGTAATGTTAGCTTTTGAAAACGTTATGTGCACGTAAATTATGCGCAATATGATACCATGAAAACGAATAGCCGGAATTAGGAAGCAATATCCTTCATGTTTTAATTTAGCTGCATAAAATGCTACCATATTTATAGTAAATGGATACGCCCGTTTTTCACCAACCTGGTTGTATACCACCCATGCTCATCGCCATCAGAATATTAAATAGTATTATGATGACAAAATCATTAAGATTCCTTATGGAATTTTAGCAACAAACAAATGAAAACCTTCCACCTCAGGGTGTGGCATTATAGCTATGAACATCATTTTGGTGTTAAACTGTTGATTTCACCCAATTAGTCTGCGATTCGGTTTAGTCCATTAGAGACTGCCAACAAGCACATAGCTGCTTTTCAACAACAGGAAAATGCAAATACAGTGTTATTACTGTTATGTAAACCTAATGAAAAATCTCATTTACATGAAATCTCATTACTAATGAAATTATGGAATATCCCAATCGAAAATTATATAAATTATCTGGTTGAGTATGATCTAATTAGAGTGGGATTCATAATATTCATACAATCTTATTTTTAAGGGACTCTGGTTATACAGTCTCATAGGATTAAATCGCTTTGATATTGTGGTCTTGTTTATTCCCATTTCTGTCTCATATATAGTGGAATTCGATTATAACGATCTTCAAGGGACCTAAGAAATCAGATCGTTAAATCCGAACTTCGTTGTATCCGGATTCACAAAAATAAAACGTTCGTGTAATAACAATAATAATGTACATATATGTCCACAGAATAATAAAAAGTAGGGAAATCATTTATTTTAAAACTGGAAAATGTACAAATCTGGTATATACCATGTTGAGAAAACAATTATTCAATAAAAAAGATAAATTTTAAAGTTCATGTATTTGTAAATTTCAAAATTTAAACAAATACAAGGTATCAACAGAGAAATATATAAATATAATTATTTTGTAAAACATATATTGCCATTACATTACATGTATTTGGAGAGGGGGGAGGAAATTTCATAAAATCGTTATAAGCGAATGGAAGGAACATTTTTCGTTTTAAACTTGGATCGCTAAGTCCGGATTATCTTTATATCCGGCATCGTAGTATCCAAACAAAATTACTGTACATGAGACCAACCGAATTCATTGCTCGGAATCGTTATACCCGTAGATACCGTAGTATCGCTGCATCCGGCATTGTAATAAGCGAAGGTCCGTATTACAAAACAGTGCATGCGCGTGTATAGCTAGCGCCACGTAGTGGCAAGTATCAAGCAATATTCAAAAAGTTACTATTTTAAAATTTGGAAAAAATTCACACAATTATTTCGTACCGATATCTTAAACCTCCCAAAGTTTCATTGTGGTATAATCATGATCGCTAGATATGGTTTATTTCTAATGTGGTTTTGTGTTAAAATCGTGTTTCTATCCCCTAGGAAAATTGAAACTTACTACCACAAGGGGGCGCTGCACGTAAAGCGGACCTTGTCCATACCACTGTACTTAATTATATCTCATTTTCTTTGAGACCGTTTTAGATTTTGTAGGATTCATTTGCTCTGACATTTGAACCTGCACCTTATTGTTTATTTGAATTGCATTGTGAGGACTGTATAGTGCTAATCCACCGTTTCAGATATAACAACACGATTCCACCTTCAATACTACACTTGAAACTAGCCCAAAAACGATGCGTCGTATATTTCAGAAATAACAAATGGGGAGGCAGCAGTTTCAAACTCCATTCGCCATGACAAATTGCTAACCGTCTTTTCCATCCATTTTATTTTCCAATTTTAAAAACCCACAATTTATTTGGAGTAGGGTTGCGTGTATTACAAAAGAACATTACATTGAAGACGAAAGTAGAGCTACCCATGCAAAGCCATAAAAGTCATTGTAACAATTTATTGACACACTGCCTCAAATGCATGTAACGACTAATTTCAAACGCTTAAATATAAGTATCACGCTCGATCAAACCATGCAAAGTCGAGGTCGTTATATCAAAGCCTAATAAATTAAATATCGCAATTTGCCATGCTCATCATTTATTTATAATTAGTCTATTCATTATCCAAACAGAGCGATGAGGCTAAATGAGGGCTGAGTATTCATCGCATTTAAATAGAGCATTGATGCAAGCGCTATTGGAAGCATTATAAGCCGCTTTTAACACCCGTTTTATTTTCGTTCAATGAGCCTGTATTGACGCAGTAGGCCCTATGCATATCCCTGTATATGTATATGACAAGTAGACTGCATTAGAGGGTGCACTTTCCCTGCTGGAAACCAACAGAGCCCATATCACTATCAAGGCTTAATTGCCATCTCAAACTCCAGCATAATTTTCACGCAAACTCGTCAATCATATCTACATATTATATGGCCCTTGATTTCACTTAGCGCTCCAGGGGTTTGCCAAGGAATCATAAAATCCTTGAAGAATTGCGAAATTGCTGAATGGACGAAATTTCAATTCGGCTTCTGATCGACAACATCCCCCAAAGGCAATGTCTTGCTCATTCACAAACATATATATATGTTTGTGTATATATGTTGTGATTATGTGCCAACTCATGGCGAATCTTTGCAGCAACATGTCCACGGATTTCATCCTGTCTGAGACGAAATTAAAATACACAACACGTCAGAAGCGCTTCTGATGCACCAACAGGACATCCTATACATACGATTCACCTGACATTTGGCCAGACAAGAACAGACATAATCGCTCTGCGCTTCAGTAACCAACAATTTGCTCAAATACAAACAAGACAAAAATTCATGAACTGACCTAATGATACAAAATGCTCGTTTCTGGAGCGAAAAAGGCAAGGCGGCCATGTTGGATCTAGCTGATATGGCGACCATGTTGGATGTGCTATGATTAAGGCTGATGCACTATCAGAGGGTGTCAACCCAGATATGCATGACAATTTTAAAAGACAGTATATTGGGCGTGTCTGAAAAATTTGAAATATGACTGTCCTTTAAAAAGAACAATACAGGCATAGCTGGGCATGCCTGAAAATTTTTAAATGATTGTCCTTTTAAAAAGGACAGTATAGGCATAGCTGGGCGTGCCTTAAAAATTTTAAATGACTGTCCTTTAAGAAGGACAGTAGGCTACCGGAATGAGGCGAACAGCTTGAAGTTGCAAGAATTGTAGAATTGTCGGTGATGGTGACTGGACACTTGCACCCAATGTTTGCAAGTTGGGTCAGGCTAGGTATTGGAAAATGCTCTTTGAGACACTGTCCTAGATCCGTCCATGGAAGAGTTGCAAAAAATGTCTAAACCAGACAGCGAGTTGGACATCTTGCATTCTTATTGTTTTTATAGTTTTGTTATTGCTGTCAGGCTTCATAAAATCTCAATAAGTAAACAAGAAAACGAGCCGAATGGATGCATTAGGACGCCCTTAATTCTTTCATTCAATAATCCTGAGGGACGTCCATAAAAGCGCGTTCTAGCCATATGTCACGAGCAGTGGTGTTAAACAGCAAGGGCACGAATGGGAAGAAAGGGATGGAACCAGAAGGAGAGCTAATTTCACAAAAGCGTCTTCAAAACAGCGAGAAAAGCGATACACATCGCAAAACAAATCAATAGAAGTCCCCAAAGGCCTAGCTCGTGTCTTGTTAGATGGCCCTCGAACGACTGACGCTGACGCATGCGACAAATCTGTGGCTTCTGAGCATCGGTAAAAGGTCCACCGAAAATTAAATTAAAAGGACTGGTCATTGAACAAAACCAATTCGTTCAGAACAGCGCTTCGGGGAAAAACAACTTAAATGGGAAAGGCGGTGGGTGTACATCTATACGGGTTCCAAACTGGAGAACTCTTGAGATGTTGGAAATCCGAAAGCGATGTCGATATGGCATTTAAAATATACATGTAGATACCTGGTGAAGCATTTGCGTGAGCTACATCAGCTGTGTTCATGCTATTGCTGCGTGGAAAATGGCAAAGTTGAAGCAGGCATACATGTATGGCAAAATCATGGATTTGACAGCTTGATACAGCACTGAGTCTCAATCGGCCTGGACATAGTGGGGTAGACAGTATAATTCCATCAAGTTTGTAAACAGGGTCATGCAGAAATGATCCCTGGCTTTTCAAGTTTTTAAAAACAATTTTCCCTGACCGTCCTGACGATTTAAAAACCAGAAATATGACAATTAGGTATTCTCACCGTGGGAAAACTTAGCCACGTTAAGCAGAAATTATAAGTATAGACATGATATGGCAACTATGTGGGAGAACCTGTTTAGTTGACGGAGGCTTGAGTGGGCTGGCCGAGCTTATGATGTTCTGTAGTGAGGTGCCCAATGATTATGTTTTAATGGCGCTTCATCTAGTAGCTTTAATTCCACATGTAAAGTAATGGGCATAGGCAAACATGTTGCGTTGTGTCGGTCAAACAAAAAATTAGCTCCCCTCAGCCTTCATCGCTACAAACTTAGCCGAATTTGGCTAAAATGCGATCAATTTCGCATCGTGATCTAGTATCCCCAACTTCTTGTTTCGTTGCTCATAATAAGTTTTCCACCCGTGTCATATCTGATTTAAAAATCATAGTCTGAATAAAAATTATTTTAATACTGAGGAGGTTTAGCGAATATTCATGCCATGAAATACATGTAGTTGGATTAGTAGACACGAATATTCTGCTTTGGTTATATTTATATGCAAATAAACTGCATGTTGAATTTCCTGACATTTTACAAAAGCAATCAATCAATTTTCCCCAACTATTGCAGCATTTATCCAATTTCTTCGACTGTTTCAGGTCTATCCAATTTCCCTGACAATTTCAGGTTTTTCAGGTCTGGGGGAACCCCATTAAAGTGCAAAATTATTATTTGACTTCATTTATACGTTTTCAGTTGTTCCTAACCCCGATTCTGGCATCCCCGATGGAGAGTTAAATAATAAGACCATGCACCAATCGACAAATGGCAAACTGTGTTAGTTTTCGTCGAGGGATTCATTTTTGGAGCATAAGTTCACGCAGTTCAAAGCAGTGCATGCATCCACCTTGCATCTCATCTTGTAATGCGATTGTCACATAGAAAAATAATGGTCCTCGCAAAAGCAAGCGTTTCAGCACAATAACAAGCAACAACTAAAATGGCAAAAAAAAAACAGTCAGAACGAAAATTTGGCACGATTTCCCCACTTCCATCGTGGAAGAATATGGGAGCCCCATCAATTTGGGTCGTGTGGGGTGGGAGGATAGGAATAGTCGATACAGTGCATTAAGATTACTTGAACCATTTCGGTCCTCCCTAACCATTTCAAAGAGACACGCACACCCAGCATCAAGCCCAAAATGTGCCATGGCCATGGGTGCCAGCTCTATAAAGTAAACTGCGAGGAGATTCTGCTCGGCTGAAACCGTCGAATGAAATTACGAACAGGAGCCTGTTAAATCTTCCATCTGGGTATTAGTGTATATATCGTTCGATCGTGCTATGTGACGCGCGGGGAGTTAATCTAACCATAGTTAATGAATATTAAGCATATGTTTTGGCAAGCGGCCAGTTTTCAAATAGAAACATCAAAGGGGTGGAGAATCAAAACCCCATCCTCACCAGAAGTGGAGAATGTTCACCAAGAAGACTGAGTGCTGCCATCTGCTTCCAGATGGCACAAACCACTAATTCACCATTCTGAGCAATCAATGGGCGCCAAGTAGGATTCGGCTGGCGCCAATGTTCAGCTTGTCCAAGGCGATGAATAACACAAGTGACGTTGACAGTGTCACAGTGGTCGCATTTGAAAAAAAAAAACATTACAACACCAGGGCCCTGTTCCACAAAAAGTATGGTCTAATAATTACTTGTAAACTCCACTAACATAAAATGTTATGTTCCACTAAACTTTTGACTTGTAACTTGTAATTATTACTCCATACATTACAAGTTACAAACGCAGAATTGAAAATTACAAGTGTTTTGTTCTACAAAAGAATTAGTGTTAGTACTTTTAATACTTGTAATTTATTGCCTTATTTCTACACTGTACAGGTGAATGAAGTTTGGTAGATACTTGAATACCTTAAAAAGCTAACATTGTTAAAGCATTTAACATGCGATCAAGTGACAGTAGTGACAGTGACAATGATTTACAACAAACAGCTACTAAAAAAGTATACACATTTCGCATAAATTTTAATTTCAATTCTGAATAGCAAGATTGATGCCATCTTGATTTTCACTCAGCTGACTAGCAAGATGGCCGACTTCACTTGTAAAATATTAGTTCATTTTATAAGTGCTTGCAGCAACTTTGTGGAACAACAGATTAGTGTTGTAGTTTTGTGGAACAGGGCCCAGGTGACACAATTCGTGTTATGCACCAGGGTTCCCAAAGAAATGACATTTTCAGCTTTCCATATACTATACCAGTTTTTTAAAACAGTTTTCTCTGACAAACCCGATGACTTAAATTGTCTTGTAGTGCAAAGAAACTGTTTAAGAACAGCATACATGTTTGGCAAACCATCTCTTCACTTACTGATACCTAACTGGTTAGCTGAAAACAAATTAACATTTGTGTCGAATTTCCCTACCGTTCACAAAATACACAATTTTTCCTGAATATTTCAGGACTATCCAAATTCTCTGACAATTCCAGGCTCTCCAGCTTTGCGCAAACCATATCTACAGAGTGTCATGGTCCTAAAGACAGCAAAAACGCTCGAAAGGGGAGATACACGTATGTTGTATTCTTACCAGAACTGTAACTATCTGTAGATGATGCAGAGAGCGACCGACTTCGGTACCGACTTCTTTTTTTCATTCCTCCGGCTAACTTGTTATCCTGCAAAATGCAAAAACATAACGATTAGAGGGACAATAATCAACCAAACCTGCTCAATTATAAAGTGGGCAAGGCATTTCAGGAAAATACTGAAGATCAAGTACAAAGCAAGACCGGTGGCGACGTCTACTTCCTTCTTAAGAAGTTCTGTAGCATTTACCATGTATAAGGGTTGTTAACGAAATAAGCCATGCAGATCACCTATCGCGCATGCACGTGTTTGCCAACCGGTACTTAGAATATGCATGCTGACAACTAAAGCAAACAGATACTGCAGACAAACATTAATTTGTCCATCATAGGCATCGCCTTTTGTAGACAAGTATTGTTAACACGAGGACTCGATGATTGTGGCATCAATTATTGATGGTGGTGCCGCCTTAGATCCACACTGAACTGAACTGTTTGCTCCATTCCTTGTAGTATTACCACTTCAAACGTCAAACTTTCCAAAAATAATTCTTCAGGAGTTATGGCATTTATTAGAGAGTCTTACTTGACTTGGGTCACGAATTTATTATCTTATCTAAGCCGCAATATAAATGGTACAGATTACTGGTAACATAAGATATGCTCTTCATGTGGATAAAATGCGTGACCACGCTTAATTTAAGGAAGACTCGTGCAAACCAGAAATCTTCAACGCGTGTGCACTTTGAAAAGAATGAAAATAATTTAAACAAATTTGTCCGATGGAATTCGTGACTTAGTCTAAAAATTCAACAAATAAAATTAAGGGAAGAGGGAAGACAAATCTCCCAGATTAATTGTGACTATACCTTGCAACCAGGAGAGTATTTTTAAAACCCAACTGTAAAAATTCATAAAGAATTCCACGACATGATTCTTAATTCATCAGGTCAGACAAGAATTGAACTTTATTCAGATTCATTTCCTTTGCAATTTGGATTTCTGCCCAATGTTAGACATTTGTTGTCTTCTATGAATAGCAAATAAAGCTGCAAAGAAACACAAGCGTATTAGCTCATGCTATTTCTTAGAATTCAATTAATCGTTCGTTAGTGACTTGATGATATGCAAGTCACCTAATCGAATCTCTTTGAACATGTGTCCAGACAGCCAGAAAAGCCGCAGCTATAAAAAACAAACCGAGATAGAACAGAAATGCAATTGATGAACTTTCTCTGTCGTGACCTCGAAAAACAAATTTAAACTGACAGCAATACCGATATTCGAAAGCTCAACAAAATTATGTTTTAAAAATTCTTGCAATTGAGGACAAATTGACGGATGACATTGGAATGGCTACCAATACTACGGCCATCATTCATCAATTGGGCAAATGGATGTTAGTGGCCACTATCATGTGGCATTTTTATGCTGACACTTATCTGCTAGTTGTCAGAGACCACTGACTTTCATTATGTTACATACTTTAGCTTCTGGAGAGCCTCAAAATGAGCAAATGTGCACATTCCCCCAAAGCCAACTGCCCAAGTCAAGCCACAGACCCTTGTTTATGTGCATGTTTCACTATTTCATGAGATGTGATTAAACTTGTGAGAGTCCAAGCACTGGACATGGTCATAAAGCATGCCCTATACAAAGAGTTCCAAATATCAGCAGGCCTATAATCTTACTGATGTCAGTAAACTAATGCTGTACAAGTTCTTTGAACGATACGCTGTAATAATTAATAAAATGGTGATACCTTAAAAGCGTACATATCTTACATGTACTGATGTCAGTACAACTATTAGGGCCGGTTGCACCATCAGAGGTTAACAATAACCTAGGGTTAACCTGCTTTATAACACTAGGTTAACCCACCTTTGCATTGCACAAGCTCGAGTAAGGGAAAAATGAAGAGATAGGTTAACCCAACCAGTAGGCAAGGTTAACCTCAGGTTAACACACTAGAATAAAATAGAGGCCATTTTGTTTTCTGCATGGTTAAACATGAGGTCCATAACCCTGGGTTATTTTATTAAGGATTAATTGGTGCAACACATACAGCTAACCTGGAGGTTAACCTCGAGTTATATTTTAACCCGAGGTTAGTAATTAACTTTAGATTTTCACCTTAGTTGGTGCAAACGGCCCTTATTGATGTACATAACATGTTTACTGAGCGTCGGTACAGTTCGTACAGGTGTCCCAATGCGGAGCCCACACAATGTACGCTTTCAGAGAGGATACTCTTTTACCATAAATACTGGAATAAACCCCGGGGTCATACGGGGTCATACAGTAGAGCTTACGGACCCTTCGACCAGGACGTATACATGCTTACCTTCTTTCACCCCTTTCATTGACCTCTCAATTAAGATAATAGCAAAACCAGAAATTAATAATACAGTATAAAAAAACGTAGTTTTTCGCGTAAAACCTTTTAATGTATAGCCAGCAAGTACTGGTAGGAAATTCACTTTTGACCCACCCCGCATGGCCACTATAGAATCTTCCGTAAAGGGGAGTAATTGGACCTCGCAAGA
>JAQGCC010005172.1:0-11928 GCA_034698905.1 Xestoiulus laeticollis
TCATTGTATAACCAAAAAAATTTTTGGTGTGGGGGGGGGGGTATATTAGAACAGTACCGTTTTTTCTGACCCCTGACCCCTTGGGACGAAAAATTGCAGATATTTCTTTTTCCAGGCAAGGGTCGGACGGGTTTTGAACTCCTTACCTGTCAACGTTGTTGAGGCTGCTGGCTCTTTTGCTAGATTCGTAGCGAGATTAAATAATCTGGACTTGTCAGGTTTTCTTTGAGTGTTTTATGTCACCATTTTTAGAAATTTTGTAAAGTATTTACCTGAATTTGTATATATTTTTTTATTTAGGGGGGTGTTTTAGTGCCCCACTTCCCTTTTCGCTATCGACAGCACTAGCTGTATTTTTAGCACGGAAGCACTAACAACCATTAGCGTTAGCGTGTGTCTTTCTTTAGAGCGCGCTAACGCTGCGATCTCTCAATTGAGCAGCGTGTCGTACAACGAGACGTCTTAGACAACAATGTCATGTAGCGTACTGCCCGTGTGCAGTATGAAACGTGCGCGTCAAGCAGACGTGCTTATCGCACATGAATACGACTCGCCTGACAAACGATAGCAGACGATTCCGCAGAACGCCGTTTACAAATGCACCCGTGTGGGGGCACTAAACATAAGACGACGCTTTTGCCGAAAGACGCATCATCAAAAACGTATTGATGGCTAGTTGTTCAAAGTGAGTACACGAAAACCTTTTCGAAATGGAATCGAAACGTATTTTCACACTGAAACGTAAACGGAGAGCGTATTTACGTGCTGCGCAATGTTTCTATTATGAAGGTTAATTAGTTAACCGGTGGCGACTCCTAGTGAGTAACAGTATCAAAAAGCACGCTACACGTCACAGTCGTAGTGATCATAAGGTTCACTCAAAGATGGAGGTCAGTGAGAATTTTTGGGACTAGAAAAATGATCAACTTTTTTGTTGTCTTCAAAACTCTTTGGGTTGTAATTAAGTCCGAACATTTTAAGCACCGCACATTTTGTGTAAGAAACTGGTCTTTGATTGCGTCCGATATTAGGCCTGGCCACTACAAATGAAAACATCTTAAAACTGTCCACGAAATAAAATGTTATGATGCATCTTCAGCATTTCTTAAATGTAACTAATTTTAACTTTTAATAAGTGGTGAAATTAAGGTTTTAATCCGCGCAGACGCTTAATTTAAGATGTTTTGATTTGCAGCGTAGCTCAAAGGAGCGGAAATTGGCGGGCAAATGGTGGGAAATTATAGACTGAAGGGTGAAACATTGTTATGAACACATCCGTTTGATGACATATTGCACATGGGAGGTTAAGCAAGTTGAAAATGGTAAATCTTCGTTGATTGGGCGTTTCCTAGCTACCCTTCAAGATCTTCATTCCTGCACTATATTCTCCTTTCAATGTTTGCTTTTGGGGCTGGAGTCTCTTTAGTAAACAAAAGTGAAGACCAAGTGGACCAGACACAAATTAGCAAAACCACATTGGTGCACGCGAGTGCAAAGGGCATTTAGGTTAACAGTGGCATTTTATGAAACTGTGTTTAATATGAAGATGTTAAGAATGGCATCGAGGAGGTGCTCGAGGGCGTTTCTTGCATCGAGGAGACAATAGAGATCTCCCTAACTAAACACGTAAGGGCTACGTGGGATATCTCTGTATTAGTAGTATACAGAGATGTGGAAAAAATGGACCTAATCGATATACTAACCAAATCATTATTACATTAAAAAAAAAATCCACAATAGAGGTAATGGCCCCTAGTGCCGATTAATTTATTAATTAATTGGAGAGAGACAAAGATGGTACGCGGAAGTATACCGCTGCCTTAATCAAAGGTTGCGGTCTAAGAAACTGCTAATCAGGAGTGACCTCTGCATCAGCCGGAAGGATTGGACCCGTGCAAACCGTATAAGTTTATAAGTTTTACTGCGCTGCAAATCAAAACATCTTAAAACTTAAAACTAGTTGCATTTTGTAATAAAACGGAGCGAAAACAAAACAAATGCAGGAAATGCATCTTAATTTAAGTTAAATTTCTTAAGATGCATCATAACGTCTTATTTCGTGGACAGTTTTTAAGATGTTTTCAGGGTCCTACTAGGGCACACGACGTAAAACTCGCTTTTGTTATCGTAGCAACGGTATGTCGTCGGCAAAGTAGAAACTGCGACACGGTTTCCACCAGCAACGGCGCTTTTGCTAAGGATCTTGAAAAAAAAAAAAACGACGCTAGCTGTTAACAAATATTCCTACTACAATTCCTGTCCGGTGCACGTGCGATGCCTATATGCGCGATCGGCATTTTACCTAAGTTTACTACGTAGTGCGCGCGCTCACCCGCGTTATTTTTATGCTAGCAGACGGAAAGTCAACGCGCGGGAACCGGCCGGCATTTTAGGCTCCCATATGTTCAATCAAGTATTTTAAAAACTTTATCTCCCATTTTCCCCCAAGATTCGTGGTTTTCCATTCTCGCGGTTTTACGAGACCTTAACCTAGTTTTCCCCGACGAGATCTGCGGTTCCGCATCCGTGAGGTTATCCCCTTTTCCCGGTAGGATCGTGTAATATTTTCCTCATAGGGTACGCTTTCGTATTTGAGGGTGGGGGGTGGGGGTGGACGGGAATGTTTCGTAAGAATCTATACCCTCCCTTTTCCCATCGCATCAGCGGGGATTTGAGGGAACCTTATAGGATGTCGTGGATTGTGTGTCTTTTAATTCCTTAAGTACGTGGAAGGGTGTAAGTGGAAGCGCCTTAGCTTTTGGCGCGGGCGGTTTGCCCGAGGCTTTTGTTTGTTTCGCTCGTTGTCAAAAGCCGAAAGCAGCTTTTGTCTTTTTCACCACAAAAGGTAAACGTCGTAGTGTCACGAAGGTAAACAATGGCAAATGGATGACAATGGACATCCGTAGTCCTTCTCGCTAATGTCCGAGGATAATACACATATTGCACTCTCTCTCTCTCTTTCTCTTCATAATGGACTTTTGGACTCGAGACCGCAGAAAAAAAAAAGCTTTTAACCCGGATTGACTCCAAAATCAGCTCTTCGCATGATACGACTATTCTCTCCTTAGATTCAAATGACATCATCACGATGGCTTACGCGTGGAAACGGAAAAAAAAAAGTAAATGGAAAATGCCCTACTCTTAAAAAAAAAAACAGCCCTTGGATTACATCGCTAAGTTTTTTAACCTCCTCGCGTTGCGTCATTTTAGTAGCATTCCAGACGATGCGGTCAGATTTATCATATTTGAGATATCAAATAAATGAAATGAACTTTAGTGGCATCGCTCGAGTGACATCGCACGAGTGACATCGCTCGTTGGCAAGTGCAAGACTTACCCCCGTGCCACACTTTCCCACCTTAAGATTCATTTATGATAAGACCAAGCTCGAAATTTGAGCAAATTCGGTACCACAGTTGCCAAATCATTGCTGTCTAACCGTAGGTTGAGCTCCAGGACTTGAGACGGAGCTTGGTCTCAAACTACACCATTTTGAAAACTGCCATCTCAAGGTACCTCCTGACCAACCTCGGCCTGCGTCTCAGACGTAACTATCTTAAGTTCGCCCGCTGTGCGGCTGTGGTACTAATCCCAGGACTTGAGACGGAGCTTGGTCTCAAGCTGCCCCATTTCGGTAACTGTGGTACGGGGTAGGCCCGATGCACACGAGCCGCAAATGTGTCGTGCGGGCGGTGGCATCTTGCGATTCAGCGAAACGCTATTTCGAATGTCGTGCTGCAGACGCGTGCTCTTTACCGATGCGGTAACGCGTAGGCAGTATCCCATTGGAATATTATCATCTCGTGGAATCGCAAGACTGCACCGCATCGCACATGAAACGCTCGTGTGCACCGGGCATTAGAAATGGTACAATATGCACCTTCACGCAAATCGCTTTTTAGCTCCAGCCCTTAACGCTAAACCCGTAATTAGATGCGCACACATGGTCATATAGAACCTCTGGAGGTGTTATCGACTGCTACACTGGCAGAACCTCTAGAGGTGCTATATGAAACTGATTAATAGGTTCAATAGACGGAACCTCTGAGACGGTTCCATATATTATCAAAAGGTGCAAGAAATTGAACCTCCAGATGGGTTACATATAGTTTTCAAAGGTGCAAAAAATTGAACCTCTGGATAGGTTCCATATATTATAAGAAGGTGCAAGAAATTGAACCTCTAGATGGGTTTCATATAGTTTTCAAAGGTGCAAAAAATTGAACCTCTGGATAGGTTCCATATATTATAAAAAGGTGCAAGAAATTGAATCTCTAGATGGGTTTCATATAGTTTTCAAAGGTGCAATAAATGGAACCTCTGGATAGGTTCCATATGTTTTAAAAAGGTGCAACAAATTGAACCTGTAGATGGGTTCCATATAGTTTTCAAATGTGCAATAAATTGAACCTCTGGATAGGTTCCATATATTATCAAAAGTTGCAATAAATTGAACCTCTGAATAGGTTCCATATGTTTTAAAAAGGTGCAACAAATTGAACCGGTAGATGGGTTCTATATAGTTTTCAAATGTGCAATAAATTGAACCTCTGGATAGGTTCCATATATTATCAAAAGGTGCAACAAATTGAACTTCTGGAGAGGTTCCATATATTATCAAAAGTTGCAATAAATTGAACCTCTGAATAGGTTTCATATAGTATTTAAAAGTGTATTAAATGGAACTTCTTAGTCGGTTCCGTATTTTTTCGATAGATGCAGTAAATTGAACCTTTGGCTAGGCTAATCCATACCAAAATCTGTATAGTTCCTGCATAGTTAAGATATTTTTAATAAATTGTACCTGTAGAACCTCAGAAAAAATTGTACAGCGACGAAAATGTGCTGTTCGCGCATGCGCACTTGGTAAAAACACATGTGGTAAAAACAGCGCTACCGACTTTTCGCCGAACAGCGATCGCTCGGTGACGGCAATCGTCCGACACAAACGCCGATGTCGCTTTAATCCCTCGATAAAGCATCGATCTTCCTCGTAAGCGTAAATTTGGTCTTTCTTTCGCATCTCGGTTAGCTTCAAAGGACGATCTAAAACTTTCTTAACTTTTATTTTTGCGATGAAAGTTCGGTGATTCGGGAGTGGCGTTATTCGATGGCGAAGACTTAAATTGATGTGAGATTGCCGCTCGGAGAATCGACGAGTGTCGCTAACCGAAGTTTATCCGAATCAGTCCCCGGCAGCACATTTGGCATTGAGAATGTTTAATCAACGCACAAATACCAAAGTAGCCAACTGTGCATCGACAATACTGTACTTTATAGGTAAGCCGCAGGGATGCACATTTATACTTCTTATTAGCCGCTAACGCGTTGCTAAGGAAACCGATTGCATTGTCTGGAAAACCTAATGAGAGCAAACCACGACAAGTAAATTGTAGTAGTAGAGTGACGTAAGCGCGTGATTACCAACAAGATCAGAATGGTGACAGTAACCAGTCGTATTAAGTTTATATTTAGCCACGTGATTGTCTTTTCGTGTCTACTATTAGTACTCGTTAGACCACATTTATGATCACGCGTAACTGTTTTACCAAAGTTTTACTAACTTTTTTTTTTTTTTGCTTTAAATATAGGTAGGCTTTCTGCTTTAAAATTAATAATAGATGTATTGAGAATTTTAGGTTGGCTAAAATCATTTAATAGTAAGGATTAAGTTGTTATTAGTGCAAATTTATATAAATATAAATTTCGTTTGCCCCTTGAAGTGGGCTGCGCTTAATAGCACGAGTGCTAGCAGTGATTGCCCGTTTTAGGGGGCAAGGTTACAGGGTGACCTAACACGAGTTTTTATGCACCTTTTAATAAATTGGATTGTTTTAGTGTTCAATGAACGTGCTAAAACCTTAGATATTTTGCGCGTTAAATTTCCATATGCATAATCAATGTTAATTCGCTTTTTTTATAGCATAGAACAGTGCTTATTATTTCTGAAATGGTAAAATTTAACAAAATATGTTTGCAAATAAGATTTTTCAGCTTAAGAAATTTAGAAATCTTGTTAGAAAACAATTTAAAGCTTATAAGCTTTAAATTGTTTTCTTATTCTGCGCACGGATGTTTTGTTCGCGGAGCTAATTATCTTCTGCTTGAAGAAAAAGAAACCCCGAGGACCCACGTACGAATTTCGTATTTAACGCCAAGTAAGCTTTTTTTTTTCCAAAACATTAAATTAAGGTACGTTTAACATTTTGCTAAGCAACAGGATTATTAGGAAATGAAACAATTAGGTCGTAATTAATATCCCTTAATTACGCTCTCGAAGGGCTGCCTTTATTCGGTGATAACCCAATCAAATTCATTTTAAGCGGATTGTTATAATGGACGCTGCATTTATGACTTTATAAGTTAATTATCAAATCAGTCTCTAATGAAACTGGACGGTTTAAACAAATCGTTGTATAAAATAACACGCGGTTGGTGGACCGATCCGAAATTGGACATTTGCTCGCAATTTGATTCCAAGGCATTTTAATCGTTTCATTTAAAAGGGATGATAATAATAAAACGTTTTAATTAAATATTGGAACTATTACTACGAATTGATATGGTAATGAAGTGCCCGTTTCTAAAGGCAGTACTCTGGGGCACCCTGTAGAAACGAAAGCTGCCCCTGAAAGGTGGCAAACACTGTATACACTCGTGTATGTGAAGCAAACATTTACGAGGGGCAATTTAAACTTATTTTCATATTTTTAAAAAATTAAATGGTGCCAAATATTGAATACATAAATAAACATTGAAATTCAGATAGTTTGTTTTTGTATCTAAAGCATGGTAAATTTATGATTTATTTTAAATCACAATGTAGAGGGCTTGCTGCCCCTTAAATGTGGGCTATCATTGCATGCACACGAGTATGTAAATTGAAGAACTTACGAGGGGCAATTTAAAACTTAGTTTCATATTTATTTGAAATTAAATAGTGAGAAATATTGGATATATAAATAAACATTGAAGATCGTTTCTATTTGTATCTAATACATGGTAAATTTATGATTTATTTCACATCACAATATGTACATGTATGTAGAAGTCTTGCTGCCCCTTAAAGTTGGCAATCACTGCTTGCACAAGTGCATGCACCATTTTTAACTTTTTTTTTTTTTGCGCTCTAGTTTCAAGTAATAATGAAATATTTAAATATTTATAATAGTCAAGGACGTGTAGCTAATTACTGAATATTCTTGAATCCAAATCTAATATTTACAGAACGATGATTGCGAAGAAATTTAATTTGTTTGAATGAAATTGCAATCGAAGAAATTTAATTTACAAAAAATAACAAACAAATCGACAACTTATAAGATTGTGCTCGAAAACAAGTTGGAAATTTCTGGTAAAAATGCACATTTTCTGTGAATTTTCGCATGCATTCATACAGAATTTACTGACAACCTGAATTTTAATAAAAAATTAAGATTAATCAAACAATTATGGAAAAATAGGCAAATTTCCTAATCCTATCTTGAATATTTATAATTTAAGTTTTGCTAAATTCTGTTTTCATTTGGTATTTTGTTTAAATTGTGAAAATTGAATGTGACATTCAATTGCGACATGTTTTATGTCCCTAAATAACGTTATTGTTTCCGCGAATCGCTCGGGATGAATTTCCGCGAAATTGTCGTTAAAAATAAGAAAATGTGAAATTTTGAAAGGTCGTTTTGGTCGTTTTAGGAGCTTTAGGGGCTTTAAGGACTTTAAGGTCCCTTCAGGGAATTTGGGTCAAAGGAAAAACAATTTTTGTTTTAGGCTTTTCCTCCTTTTGACGCCTCTCGGAAATGCTTTCTTAGATCTTATCCGGAAATGACTTTTTCCAAGAAATTTCGTTTTTAGCTTTTAGGCTTTTAGCAAAATGGGAAATGTGTACTTTGTGTGGGAATGAATTTTTAAAATGCTTTAGGCCACCAGGTGGAGACACCGCCAGGACAAAGATTTCGACTGAAAACTGTTCAATTTTAACAGTTAAAATGGATATATGTTTGCAAATATAAAAATTTGAGATCCGCGGCTCGTTCGCAAAATCGAGAGTTTTTTAATTAAGACGAAAAATTAATTTTCTCCAAACGGGATCATTAAAGATGTCGTTACAAACAAAAGTGCCACAAAAATAATTACCACGTTTTAACTGCTAGCTTTAACTATCGTCAGTTTAACGGGCGGTAGAAATATACGCTCATTCGTAAGCGTAACCCTGGTAACGCTACGAGGCAAAGTTCGCTGGGATAAAATGGAGGATATAATAAGCGAGAAAGCGTTAAAATGCGTTTGAAATCAGCCTCAAAACACATCCTAAAAAGCCCATCATCGCACCTTAAGAAGGTCCCTACGGTGCTGCCACCTTCGAGAATTTTCACGGCGGCAAAGCCCGAGCCGAAGAAAACATCTCCGAACTCTTCCGAAACCCGAAAAAGCATTCTCAGAAAGGGATGTTATGGACTTTATAACTCATTCGGAAGAGATGTTCAGAAGGAGAAGTGTGATAACGCTCTAAATGTATGCATTTCCCTTCCGAGAATGGCACGTAAATCTAAAATGGCCCTAACTCTCCCCTTTTCTATCGTAAACACGGACCCAACACGAAAAAAGGCTTAAAAAGGATGATGGAATCGGAAAAAAAAATATGCAAAAGAATATTCATACTCAAGATTTTAGTGAAAAATGACAAAAAACATTTACGGCTGAAAATACACCGAGCGCAAAAATGTTGCATCGCCTCTGCATTTGTTGGAAAACCCAAGTATTATGTGAGAGTTCATCGGTGTAAAAAGCTAGCTTTCGTTGGATAGCATTATCCATATTTACTAAATTTGAATATTCTTGGTAGTTAGATTGTGATCAGCGTGCGGGATTTTTTACGGGTTAATTACGCGTGCATCCGTGAGATTTCGTTGTTCCTTAACTTGCGCCTGGGAGCTAAGTAGCATCTTTCAGGAATCTCAGGAGTCTGCTAACAATGTCTCATGCAGACATGCTCAATAAGTTTGAAATCTGGCCTTCTTGGAGGATCAATAAGTGAGAAATAGCAGCAGCTTACTGAAGATACTCCCGAACCACACCAGCTGCGTGCGTACGTGTGTGTGTGTGTATGCGGTCTTGCCATTTTGCGGAGAAAACTAAAATGAGACCACATATTCCTCTACATTTCTAAAATCCCAATTATCCAGTCTAACAATGTGCTGGCTTCTTGGTTAATAGCAGCCAGGATCACGATGGAGCCTCCGTAACTGGTATTGGTAAACGTTGCATCGACTGATTCTAGGGCGGTGGACATATATGCAACCAACCAAATCTTTAGCCACCCTGAACCTTCTGTTATCTATCCTAACACTGATTAATGGACAAATTTGGACAAAGGTTCGGTGGCTGAAGATGGTTGACCAAGGATGAGAACATGACTTAGGATATGTGCACCGCATCCATCGGTTATACAATTGTACCTATTTCGTCCTCATCCATCTAGTGAGCGGAAAGAAAATCATGGCTCATCGGCAAAAAGGATCTGCCTCCAGGCAGTCAAACTTACGTCAAATTACATGTTCTCGAGCAAACCTCGGCCTGGCCATTCTGCGAACTGTCGTTAGCGCGGGACTCGTAGCAATTCTTTTAGCCAGCAAAGTCGACTTTATGCAATTGCCTTCTAACTGTCCAACTGGAAACATTGGGGATGGCTGAACTAGGCTATTAATCCTCCAAAGTGTGGGGAAGTGTATAAAAGCAAGTCCGCCAAGTCCGGTAGATCTATCGTCCCTTCTTGTCATGCTTCTTGGACGGTTTTGATCTGCTCTTCTGATACAATAAGGACGCTCAAACAGACCCCAGACATTTTTGTGGACTTTACCAAAGACATTAAGTGTCTACAAAAACTTTGCTTTTCGGGTAAAACCTTTCATTTACGCTAATCGACAATAGGGAGCGCTCATGCTGCATCTTTGCATTATAGCACGAACTCGCAATGTGCACACCGTTTAAAGTTGAGAGCTCAGTAGCGTAACGAATGCATTTTTTACATTTAAAATGGCAATGTTTTTGGCTTAATAGTGTCGACGAACTCTACTAAACTTTGTTAGATTAAAATATCACCGGAGACTGAGCTGCGCACAAAATTTCAGCTCTCTAGGACTTTTTAAAGTTGGTTAAAAACGACCTCAAAGAAGTCCAAACAAACTGACAACCGAAGCAAACACGTACAGTTCATGTGAAGTTAAATTAAATGTTTTAAAAAAGGAGGTTTCAACTGAAATGTGATTAGATGTGATTGTAGTTGCTACGCGTTTAATATGTCATCCTATAACACGAGTGTCATTTTAGTACTGCTTGTACAGTGTATTAAATTAAAATTTCTTAGGATAGAATGTGACATTATAAATTTAATAAACTAAAACTTTAAAAATCATTCGTCAAAGTGTAATGATTGACATTTGAGAATGTGGCAATTTATAATGTGGTATGAGCCTAGAGATTTCATATAGGTAAAGTAAGGAAATATGAAATGTCGTTGTCAACAACGTGACATTGTAATTAAAAAGTTTATCTCGCTGTTTTCATCCTTTCGTAAAATGATCTTTTCTCGCTCGTTAAAAATAAACCCGATTAACTTTTAAACTTTGATTAAAATGGGAAGCTTAACCTCGTCGTCTTCGTCGTCTGCGCTGCGTTCGAAGCGGATGATTTTTGTGTTTAATTATTTTTTTAATTGAAATTTGATTCCGCCTTTTGTCGTTCTTATAAGCTTTGCCATCCGCATTTTTTTCAATTAAACCTGCAGCCGATAATACTATTAATATTATTAATCGCGTTTCGATATACGCGAGATGCGCGAGTGTGACATTTCCGAATCGCTTTTGTGTCAATTTCCTCATTTTCTAACGGGAATGTGTTTTTTTTTTTTTAAAAAAAAAGATGATAATATCGCCATTATTATTCTTTATATCGTGGAAAAGAAAAGACGTTTCGATTAAAAGATATGACGTCATCGGAGGTGTAGTATGGCGCTCCTATGTACGTGCTTTGGGCACCACATACTCTCGACTTACCCACTTTTGGCTTTGAAATTTTGGGAATTTGGACCTGCACCGACAAAAGCGAGAAACTGGATCCTCCTTAGCGAATTTATTTACGTTATCGAGTAATTGGAAACGGAGTGGATCTATATTGCACTCGATAATCACTGATTAAATAATTAATTTATACAGACAGCCTCGCTTTCCAGGCTTTAATTAAAAAGCGAAATTAAATTCCTGCGTGCCGGATTATACGTGGAAAACACCGTCTCTTATTACCGCATTTGCCAAGGAAAATTTCCTATAGTTTTAAGGAGAGAACACGCAAAGACGTACAATTGTATTGTCCGACAACCGTAGAAATTCAAAAGCGATCGCCTAAGTAACCGAAATCTCAGGCGAATAGAATCAGCCGCGCGGTTTCATTTTAATTTGATCAAATTACGCGATATATTATTATTAGATGCGTGCTCTAGCTGTGAATGATTGTTTTAACTTTTTATTAGCTGAAGTTGACATATATCACACCAGCATTTTGTATATTTTTGACTCGATGAAACAAGGGGAACTTGAGGGGAATCTTCCATGTAGGTTTGCTGTAATTAGCGAAATTTGCCATTTTAAAAAATAATTAAGGGTGGCTTTGTCCTAGTAGATTTCTATTGCTATTTTCTGAATATAATTAGTTTTGTTTATTTGTTATATATGCGAATGTTGGGAAAATGTAGCGTAGACTGGCTACACGACTCTCGTTCGCCCACATGTTGGGGTATTGCGCTCCTGTCTGGAATCCTCACAGGATAACTATGATTCAGGATATGGAAATGGTTCAACGTAGGGCAGCCAGATTTGTTAAGGGCAGCTACCAGCATACGTACAGCGAGTGTTATAACGGAAATGCTTCACT
>JAQGCC010005173.1:0-11927 GCA_034698905.1 Xestoiulus laeticollis
TGTGAATTAACACGCAAAAGTTTTCTTGATCCACATCAGTTGATCTACATCAACGTTGGTGTGAAGAAGGTGTAAAGAAAAATGTTCCCAAACATTTATGAAACCGGTTATAAATACTATTTTCAAAATCTAAGCATTTTCAAATGAAACAAATTGAAATTTCATTTTCCAACACGGTAAAGGTTGTAACATATCAATAAATGTATGAATCTAAGTTGAAACACGAAACTGCTGGCTTTTCTCATATTTTCCAAGGCGTTTCGTGTGCACGCACCATGCTCTTGGCACTGAAATCTCACGCCATTTTCTATACTGAGAAACTGAATCGATCCAGTTTTCAATACTTAGACAGAAACAGGGTTATCATTCGCATTTTCTTCTCTAGGTTACAAATTAATAGTCTGGTCTCGTATTCAAATAAATAAACCATAACATATATGCCCGAAACAAGTCTATCGATCATACACATGCCTTCACAATGCATATACAGTACGCTTCTTTTAAAAAAAGATATCCATGCAATCAACAATGGATAACGATACATTTACTCTCACTTTAATGCTTTCCCCTTTTTTTTTCAAGCATCGACATGTTTATGATTAACGAGTTTAAAACATTATTCCCTATAATGAAATAAGAAAAAAATACCATTAAATATGAATGTTCACGAACAAAATTAAGTGACATCATATGGAGGTGTGCACATTTAATTTAATTTCAAATTTTTAAATTTAAAAAACTACGATTGTACCAAATTCAGGATGCGATAATCATGTGTCATTAAACGGATATTGGGGCAACTGGCAATCATTTTACTAAGCTTAACAATAGACATCTTACACGAGACCATTTTTCTTAAACTTAATTGCATTAACGCTTACAAATCTTCATTAACATCAACGTAAATGCCAGAAGATAATTTCGCAAGTAATGAATAAATGATGTAAATAATTAAAACAACGACAAAGTGCAGCTAAGAAATGCATCAACAACTTTCATTTTTTTTTTTGGACTGGTTACTTACACCTACATGTAGTGCAATTATATGAACTTAGAAATATAAGTTTAAGATTGATGTGCACGTATTTGTTAAATGTTTTGACTGAAAAAATATTTTTTATAGTTTTTTTTATTAGTTTTTTTATAAAAAGTAATGCACTAATGGACTAAATCTCAGAAAATCGTTGTACGCGAATTCCACTGTTTTCAGATCATTACTGCAAACTTGAAAAACACTTCATTTTCATGCAGAACATTAATTAAAATTGAAAGAATCTGGTGTTTACAAAATCAAGGTAACCTGTTTTTTTTTATAAATTCATATGATGTAAATCGTCATTTAAAGTAACTTTGTTTGGACATTACATTTAAACAAAGTTTAGTGCAATCATCATACTTGACATCGACAGTGTAATGTATCAATCACGTTGAGTTATTACATATACTTCATGACAATCATGTACTTAATTTGAGCCAAAAAGAGGTCAGATTTTATATGCAGAATTAAACCAGTCAACAATTAATAATTCATTGTGATGCCTTAGTTAAGTTACATTAAATTTAGTTCAGAGCGGCAAACGCATTCGTAATCAAATTTCTCTTAATTAGGATACACTAATACAGGGTGAGACCTCGAATACTTTCCAGCATTATGCGGCACAAAAACATTTAAATAAATAAACACAAAGCGACCATTACCTAAAAATAACAAGTCCCTTGATGGCAAAAAGTTTATCCAGTCATTAATCCGTCGATAAAATATTTTTAGAATTCGTGCATACACTGTATAGTATATAACTGCATAATTTACCAGATGAAAAAAATAAAAAATAAACAACCATAGATAATTATAAAACCCAAAAGCGACATTAAATGTGGCACCCTGTATAGACATCCTAAACTGTCGCAGCTGCAACATCCTTTTCGTGTATTTTAATAATTGGATATTAAACTAAATTAAAACTAACATTCTTGATGCCAGTGCTATTTAATGTTTTTTTTTTATAAATTATATCACGAGAACCCAATTAATTAAGTTTAGTTGTCTTGACATATGCTTCACAACAATGTTTAAAAGTTCAGTTTAAGTTTTTGAACTATGACAGAGGACAAGACCTTTCGTGTGCTTTTACCATTTTTCATTTCTTATTTGTTCGTAAAAGCTTTTGAACAAGGATTATTTTTTATAAAGAAGCTTAGTGACCAGTGACACGAAGTTAGTTCCCCATAGATTTACAAGCTGAAATTACATTTTTTTGTGGTAGGGAATTATTAGTGTATGATGAGATATTGGACATGAGCTTGCTTTTACTTCAAAGGCATACTATTGGAAAGTCACTGATTAATGTGCCTGGAGCAATGACCATTTCAGAAAATGTACTCAATATAAAACAAAATCCATTTTTTGATGCTTTGGTATAAAAGAGCATTATCGTTTCCCAGTAATTTAGAACTTAATCCTCATTCAATAGGATTCAACAACATTTAATTATAAATTGCCAATAACAAATTTAACGAAGCATTACCTTCAAGAATCAATGCTTTTCGGAGAAATTGAAGGTCCCAGAAAAGGGATTTAATTAGATGAAATTGCATTTGTTATTAAAACACTAATAAAGTGCATTCTTGATAATGGGACCACATGTAGGGGAAATTAAATGTGAGCCTACTATTCGTGGTTGAATCCATTAACAATAGCTTATGGGATTTAAACAGGACTTTTTCTCATTTGGTTCCGATAAGCTGTTGGATCAATTATCCGTTGGTCATATTATCCAGAATGCATTTAAAATGCATGTCATTGTGAGCTGTAGATATATCAAGTTGGCATATTTTGGGTAGAAAAACACCACAAAGAATAAAATCGTTTATGCATTTCCTTTTTAAAATACATGTATGACTACTGTACAAAAAATCATTGAACTTTAGCTTTGAGGAACAAATAATACCGAAAAATGATTGTCTGAAAAGCTTTCAATATCATGTATATCCATATGAAATACAGATGACAAATGCACAAAAGCATTTTGCATAAATGAAGACGAAGGTAAAATTATGTATTCTGTAACCCATTATTTTTTTTAAACCATGTAAAAAAGGATTATTTTACCATAAAAATATTTGTGACCAAGTCTTCTCAAATTTAGTCATTACATCGTCGCCATTTTGTCTGTGATATCATGTACAAAATATTTCCCCAGGTTAATATTTTTCAATTTTATAATGATAAATATAAGCTTGAGTGATTGAAGATATTTAGAAGTTCTATCAAGGGCAAATTTTCATGAATAAAATACCACCAAGGATCCCTTGCCTAATCTCCCAGACCATGCAACAAGAGCATATAATGAAGATGGGTGGCTGGAAATGAAATACTGGGCATAATTATGATAAACAAGTCAAAACTGGACAATGTCCAGATGGTGAATTCATCAATATGCCACAGAAATACAGATTAGAAAATTAACAATGGAGGTCCCCACACGTTTAATTTTCACGAAAAAATTGAGAAAAAAAAACATAGGCTGGAAACTTGTGGGGAAGCTTCTCTGATTTGTCATTAGTTTCAGAACTGTTTTTATTTAATAACTCAAATGTCCACGTGTGTCCAGTTCCCCTTGTCCAGCATAATTCCCCCTCCTCACCTTTTCATCATTTCAGAAAAAAAAGCACTTACTAAAATTGAAATTTTTCCCGGACATTGTGTGTCCTTCGAATAAAATGTATTACAGCGAATTGATCAGTTGAGAAGGGAGAAATATAGGAAACAATACAAATATTGTCAGTATATTGAATTATCTCCATTAAGAATTGAATGCCCCAGAGTGCCTCCATTGTCAACCTGACGTAATATGATTAGCTGAATTTCCATGCCTTTAACAAAGCTCTTTCCATGCTAAACTGGAGGTCTTTTCAGTGTTTTCTAAGCGCGTTTTTTTTTTTTTTTTCCAGAAAATCTATAATTTTCCGAAAAATTGTTCAAGCTTGCCAATATACATAAAATTGTAAATGTACATGTATATTCAAATATTGACTTACAAATTGAAACCACTAATGTGCACGTAAGCTTATATTCTCATTACAGAATTTTAGCAAAAATTGCTTATTAAATGTCGACTAGGCAAGCAGAAATCGCGTGTTATTTACATCATTTTCGGTTTTAATTTATTAATAATTAGATTCAGTTTAAATATAGCGTGCGATTAAGCATGAGAGGGCGACGCCATTCTCCGTCATTCACATCACATGTCGATGCTATCTGCTATCGTATTTGCGGATATTACCATAGATGGCACTGTAAGTCACCAATTTTAAGCATAGCATTATACTACAGTAGAACCTGTCTAAAATAATACTTTTGGGACCTGAACCAAATATTTTAGACAGGTTCATATGTAAACATGCTTACAGCTAGTGTATACAGCTACAAAATAGGGAATTTCCCCTTTTTGAATCCTCCTTGAGTCACACTAGCTATTGGTCGACACTATTTACACAGTTGCGAAATAGGGAATTTCCCCGTTTTTTATCCTTATGCATGTGTACATGCATGGGTATATTACAAGTTTCCATGTTAGACATTTCTGATTCCATGTTTGATATTTTTTGCAGTTCCATTGTTAATATTCCCTTAAAAATCATTGGTACCAATAAAAATTATTAAATATCACATTATGGAAGTTTATTATTTTATACATGAGTCCCAAGTCCGGACTGACACGATTTATTCTTTTAGAGATGATATTAGTGTCCACTGGATTATTTTAGACAGGTTTTACTATAGCATGTTCTAATTCATTATTACATCAACCTGTGTATAAAGGACCAGAGGTTCGCCAACATTTTGGCTTCAGAACCAAATTAAACTTTCTGTTTTCTTACTACAGGTGTATTAGTCTTTAGTCACTTACACTGTAGAATTATTAAACATTTTATAGTAAAGGCACCTGAAGAATGTTAAAGAGGTACTAAGCTAAAATCAGTTTCTCAAAATTAGTTTTTCTTTAAATCCCTGGGACCTTTTATCCAGAGGTGATTCATACATGTAATGTACATGTACATGCATGTAGAATTTCAAAGTCAATACCAGGATGAAAGGATACTTCGATTGAAAGGATAATCCATTCAGGACCAAGGTTTAAGAACAAGTTCAGTAAGCATTTAGTAAGTCACTTATAATCTCGTACCTTATGCTAATTTCATCATCATCGTCCTGGCAGGGTTCGATAAGGACTCATCTGGGAAGCTGAGAGGGGAATCCTCCTACACCATCACGACAGGCAAGAAGTTGAAGGGAATAAAGGGAACCACCTAGAGAGAAAGTGAGACAATGATGGATTAGAAACTGGTAACATTTTGGCCAGCAGTTCGAAGTGACTCCACCAGGTTGTCTATGGGAGGAGAAATCTAATTCATGATTATCACAACAGCCCTTGCTCCAGATACGTGAGCCTCAGGATAAATAAAGACCCCCTCAACTGATGAACAGAAAAGCTGAGGGGCACAGAAGCAAGGGGAAAAATGGAAGAGGATTAATGCAGCCGTGGGGACCCAAACACACAATACGTACATGTACATGCAAGGTCTACCTGGAGAACTGCCATGGTATAAAAAAGATCAAGGGCGAAATCATAAATCACGTCGATTATTTATCAAACGAAAAAATACTCCAAAGTCAGAAATGCATTATTGGGTCGGGATTAAAGTCGAAATAACGATGCATCCCTCTACATCGATCGTAATAAAAATATTAAGAAATTTCAATATATCTACATAAAAGAATTCCATATTCCATTGGAATTCCATTGAACATTATACATTTTATAAACTTTAATTAAACTAGTGTCGTGGCACTCTTTAATTAAAAATGCACGATGCCCAGTTGTCTGGAAAATTAGGGAATTTTTAGCGTATAAAAAAGTCAGGATTCATTCTTGAAATTCCAGCTACATGTACATGTAAATACCTGTTGATGCTGGAATTTCAGGTCCGCATCGAGACATCTTTTTAATCGTAAAAATAGGGTATAATGTACATGTAGGCCTGCATGTGCATATAAATGTGCAGTGTTCATTATTAGAAGTAGTATTTTTTGTATTAAAGTACACTGTACTTGTTATTTTGTATGTATACATGTACATGTATTTTAATGCTTTAGTCGACTAAAGCATTAAAATCAACATTATAGAATATCATTTTTATTCAATTTTCACTATAACAGAAATAACAATTTTCTTCCCTGACTTTTCATCTCAAAGATGTTGACTATTCTAGTTTTTGAAACCATTTTCAATTACCTACTGCACATGCATGTACTGGTATATACTGTATACGTGTACATGTTTTTTGTACATGTAATGTACTGTACATATTTATTAACAAAATTCCCCTTGCCATATCTGAATTAAAAATTATACATGTAACTACTGCACATTACGTGTACATGTACATTATATGTACATTAAATAAAATGCCTTTATTAGGAGGTTAGTGCACATTCGTCACATTACATATTTGCACGAGTAGCAAACATTTTTTTTTATGTTTTTTGGTTAAAACTGCCAATTTGTTTGTGTGTGTGTGTAAAATTATGTTAGGTATGAGTTCAAAGTGAATTCCTCATTATATACTGTAGATATGCATGGTTGACAAAGTGTGTCATCTCTTAGTTATACATGTACATGTAACATGTATGTACATTTGCACTAAATGTATGTGAAAGCAAATGTACATTAATTTGTTTACATGTACATGTATGTTCACCAAATGACTCTCTCCAACCTCCATGACTTTTTTAGGTCTTCCAGGTACATGTACAGGTACATGTATGCATGTGGCGACCCTATGACCAAAATGTTACCTTTTTAGCACTGTAATGCCAACACTTTTGCGATGACAACATGAAACACGTACATTATATGCACATGTATAACGAAGATACTGGAAATTATAATCGACCTCAAATACTTGAGATCGATCTCAAGCACATATGTGTAATATAAACTATGGAACAGGGAGCAACCTGTATTCAGTCAACCCATTATGAACGCTAATGCAACCTACACCAAGAAGAAAATCTCCGATCAGCAGGATAGGGCAATAATGGCCACCTCCGAAAGGGATAAACCCTGTTTTAATCGTGTCAAATCCCAGTGGGATTTGCCGAGGATTCGTCCGATTCCTCGTAAATCCAAACACATACTGTATCTCAGTCTTGATGGAAAACTAGAAAAGTACGTAGCAGATGTGGCTAGTTCATGAAATCCCTAGCGTATTTTGACAATGGCACCACCTTCCTCTCATCTTCGCAATTACATAAATTTGATAGCAATTTAATCAGAAATAAAAAATAAAATCCACGTTGCGTGCAAATCAGGGGGCTAGAAATTTGCGTACACGGTGGGTTAGTTCAACTTTCAATTTTAAAAATATATTGAAAGGGCTGCGAAAACCGTATGTATATTCGAGGGGTATAAAACCCCTCGCATGTGGGGAGGGGGTAAAAAAAATATTACCCTACGGGACCCAACGGTGAAAGTATCCCCTCTGATTTGAACAACTTATGAAAAACGACACAGCAGTTGCATGGGAGGGGATGAAAAAAAAATGTGAAAGGATATCTTCCAGCCCCTGTTTTTTCACACCGAATTTCACGAATATTAGGGGGTTATCACAAAAAGCTGGGGGGCCAAATCAAGTCCGCCATATAAGGACATCACCCGTCACATTTAGGACACGCCGGATATCCACCATTATTCCGGAGTCCAGGGGACACAACGGTTTTACCCCTACCCTCGTTACAATGGGGGGGCGAAAGTAGTACATTTGCAGGAGCTCCCAAAACTGATTTATGAAATCCGGATCTTTTATAGCCCGAGGGCAAAGGTCAGCCTGGGAGAGGGTTCACCAAGGACACGAGGACCATAGCTCGGACGACAACCGATGGAGGACCCCTGCCAATGGGCTTTATGTCCATGAGAAAGCAGGCATATCGCAGTAGGACCATGATATTGAACCCAAAACGAACCTTGCTTTATTCCCTTTCATTTTGGCTTCTGGGATGTGATCCTTTTAACCCTTTCATCCGCCAAAAATATTTGACATTATAAAATGGTAGAAATCTGCATAACATCTGCACATTCTTACCACAATTTCAAATGGTTGAATTGGATAGTAATTTACAGTAGTATGCTAGGATTAAATAGTCATTGTAACCAATGTGGCATTGAAGATGTCGTCCTGCACCCTACAATGGTTAACCCCTAAAAAAGGGGTGCCACACAAAGTGGCCCGCGGGCCACTTATTACTTTTGTGAGCTTACCTTTATACATAGCAAATAACATAGAAATTAACAGAAAAGTCACCTTAATTTCCCTTTTCTTTATTTTAGACAGGTAATGGTGTTGTGTGTAATTTCAACTTGTAATGAGATGTATAACAAATATTAGTTGCCCTTGCTAAATCTTGGTTACCTTTTTAAGTCCAAGCCAATATTCTGAATATTAACCAAAGGTTAACCAAAGGTTCCTAAGATGAACCTCCCAAACCATGGCTTCCCATACTGGTAATTACTTTCAAGGTGGTGTTTATTTTTATGAAAAATATTCCCCAAAACATATCGAATAAGAGGGGGAAGTCTAAAAATTATGTTTATTGCCAAACCTCTCTCACGACCAATTTGCATGCATTGAAATCTGTAATAGGAAAACATCGGTTTATTACCTCTGAGTAATAAAAAATGATCAAATTCTCAATTGGGCTGAATGCCGGGGGGAACGTATCGCCTTAATCTCGTTTTTTCTGCAAAAATGATATACGCAACGGAACAACCCTAGAAAAACGTATAATTTACGAAGTCGTAAAGTTAATTGAAAACAAACAATTTAGGAAAGGGGCAATCAACTTTAACAATCCCTAGTGAATACATATATTACCGATTGGGAACACGTGTATAGTGCAACCCTGAATGTGCACATTTTAGGGTTAAAAAACGCCTTTCTACGAATAAATTATAGGACGCTGAGGGAGTGCATTGGCACTGATGATCGTGTTTATTAAGCATGGGTTTGAACATCATTTGCTTTAATTAAAACAACGGTTAAACCTCATATTGTTGGTAACTGTTGGCAAAACCTGGTTATTGCAAATCAACGTGGTCTTAATTGCTCTATCATTTTATTCCCTTCAGTCATACTGGCTTCAATTGTAACCACCAAATTCATTAATTCATTTAAATGGATTATTAATTCATGACTGAAGGGGATGTACATGTACATGCATATAATGAACAGTCAGGGCAATTTTGTCAGTAAGTTGGGGGGTTTAAAATTTTCATATTTTTTAACTAAACTTCAAGAACCACAAGTAACAGATGTAAATCCTCATTGGGGTCCCAGGCTCATAATTTCATGAGACATAAGTGAAAATGTGACTGCAGTATGAGGAGGCAAGAATGTCATATACCACATGTCAATGCCATTGAGTCTAAATTCACATTCATATACCCTGTTTCATAAGGCATGGGGTATGGCTGGATAATCTTAGGATGCTAAGATGCCATGACAATGCCATTTCTATAACATCCCTGCCTCCAAATGTTGTTTAGCCAACTACAACATGTGAATGTACCTATTGTATTCCATCAGGATGTCAGTGACCACAGGGATATCTGACCAAAAATTTTCCTAAACACAGTTTAAGTCCACATTGGTAGATCCTTGCTCATAAAACATGGAGCAAAATGTGATTGGACAGCCTTACAATGTCATAGAAATAGCTTGCTGTCATTGCTATGACATTCCAGACTCCTATGATTGTTCAACCAACTACATGTACAGCATGTGATGGTACCTATAATGTATTCCATCAGGATGTCAGTGACCACAGGGATATCTGATTCACATTTGTAACCCTTGTTCATGAAACATGGAATAAAATGTGACTGGACAGTCTTAGAATGCTTGAGTGTCACAGGAATACCATGCCATGTCACTGCCATTACTACGTAGACATTCCAGCCTCCAGAGGTTGTTCAACCAACCATACAGTATGTAAAGCAAGCGGTACCTAAAGTACCTAGGATATCAGGCACCACAACAATGTCTGACCAACATTTTTCCAAAACTCAACTTGTACCAATATTTCCTCGGATTTTTTCGTTCATAAACCGTTTTACGATGAAAGGAGATTTAGTGCAATTCTGAAAACTTGGTAGCGTGTTTTTTTTCCACATTGCGTAACTCATCCACACGCTCAAATGAGCCAAAATGCCCTAATCTGGATCATTTTTCAACTGACCCATTACTGAATAGCAGTAATGTCCCTTCTTTTTTTCCTGTCTTTTATGTCATCATGTTACAACCCCCTTTTTCTGGATGTTCGTCTCGAAGAAAGCCATCCGGATCAGAGAAGAGCACGTAAGGGACATTGGGAGTCTGGCCATTGATAGCCATCAGAATGACCATTCAGTGAAAAAGAGAAAAAGAAGCAAGGGGGGAGGAAAGGATGAGTGAGCAAAAAGGAGGAAAAAAACCAAGATGAAAAGGATATGGAAGAAATGGGGTAGATGAAATGGAAAACTCCCAGCGGGCGATGACCACACGAAATACTGACCAAGTCCATCTAGAACGAGAATAACTGTGAGGCTATTTAATAAATAGCGACGGTAATAAGGAAATAGTCGAAGTGGCCCTTAAATAGAAAAAAGCAGATAAGATCTCATCATATTTAGGAGCGAGCATTAAGAGCGCCTATATCGTGTAATTTCTTAAGTCTTTAACCCCCAATGGATCTAAGACTGAAACCTGCATTAGCTAGGCACTTAGAAAGTCTTATCTGGAGGAAAGAAATGTGTGAAAGAATCTGGTTTTCTCACAGTGATCCGTGCGGGCGATCAATTATAACGTCTGACCAATATATGGATTTCGAGTTACCAATAGAAAGTGGGATCAATGATATACGTCCAACAAATTGGGTGCAATTAACTGGGCATATGCACATCCCTCTGAGTACAATACTATACTTTGTGAAAGATGTGCTATAGACCCAGAGTTGAGGAACCTGTACTATAGTTATGGAACCTGGCATTTAAGGTCATTAAGTGTGGCCTTTTGAGTGACTCACAAATTTTGCAAGACAAATCCATATTTTACAGTGGACTTCGTTTATACCCTTGTCAAATTTTTAAGTGTACTTAGTATGCTAACTGAATATCAAGTACGCTTTTCCTATTTTCGTAGTATACTTAACTGTAAAGTTTACTTAGAAGTATAATAAAGTATACTAAGTTGTTGAAAAAAGTGCATTTAGTATACTTTACCCAAGTATACTTTCATTTTGGCTAGGGTAACAATAACAATTCACAGATAATGTTATCACTCATTTATTGTTAACGGAATAACCAAGTCAAGAACACTCCTATTAAAACACATTGTAAAATAATCGCTTATTGTTATCATCATGCCCTATCCCCTTATGTGTAGATTAGGACACATTTCTTCATAGTCAATTTCTCATAGAAAAAGTAGGTAAGGTCACATTTCTTGTTATAATAATAATAATAATAAGTTCGTTCAAAATTTAAATTTTAGTACACTGTAGTATGTGCTCGTATTTCAAATCTAAATTTGAAAGGGCATGGAGAGGTTAATTACACAATAAACACTGATATCCAACACGAATAAGATCATTAAAATACTAAATTCACATAACGGGATAGTACCATATGGGATAGTCCAGAGTTAAAAACCGCAAGCGATGGGGATAATAAGAACACATAATGGACAGATGTGACGAATAGACAAGCAAATATGGAATTACACTGTAGAACTGTAAAACAGCTGATTCACACTAACGTTGATGTAGAACTGATGTGGATCAAGAAAACTTTTGCGTGTTAATTCACACTGCAGAACTCAGTTAAACTGGT
>JAQGCC010005174.1:0-11925 GCA_034698905.1 Xestoiulus laeticollis
ATACATGAATATATATATATATATATATATATATATATATATATAAAAGAAGAAGTCAAGAAGAGTTCATATAAATATTTAAAGTGAATATAATTAAATTTTTTTATAAAATGCTTATTCGTAATTTGGAACATTATAGCTTTTTTGACAATATTCTAAATTGTGTGGTATACAAATTATACAATTATACATAGCCTATATGTAGAATAAATGTGGATTATTTCAAGACGTTTTCTTAAAAGTACCAAGAAATTGACTCATACTTCCTATGATGAGATGACAGCAAAATAATGCATCGTAAGATTCGTTAAAAATTAATTCATGTAATTGGAACATAACACTGTGTAATGAAGTGTTACATTTTTAATGCCTAATTAAGTTATCGTGCTATAAACATATTTTGTAGTATATGCATACATTTATTTACCACCATTACGGCAAGCCCGAGGCTGTCAATAATGTAATTGTTTACTTTTTTCTTTTTAATATAATAATATAATAATTTAGCAACTTTATATTTTTTAAAGACTTAAGATTATTTTATAATAGAAATCGTTAATTAAATGTACAATTATTCACAAGAAAATCATATTTGCAATACTATTTCGCCAAATTAAACTTGTCAAAATGCAATCATAGTTATAGTTTAGGAACAAGTTATATATAATTTTGTTGGAAATTTCCCTGATCATCAAATAGGGTAAACTCGTGCAAATTCCGGATAAAAAAACATTTAAATGATGCAAAGTTGATTAACCGTCCAGGTCATGTGTAAATTGTACAATTTAGGAAGAAGTCAAGAAGAGTTCATTGGTTGGCAATTTTTAAACTGTTTGCGAGCGTGGCTTGATGCTTCAATAAATGAAAACTAATGGGTGTCCTATCAAATTAATTAACCTCCATTCAGAAATAGCCGAGCATCCAAATCGTAATTTTCGTTCAGATTTTGTCCTTTTTTTTCCCTCTGCTATCTCCAAATACGAAATTGTGAGTCAGTGACGAAGCGAAAGGTTAATAAACAGTCATTAATTACGAGTCGTGTATTAAGGTTGATGGCCATTTCAGCGCCCAAAACTTGCATGTTCGGCTGATTTACAAGCCTAAGCAGAGATTAAATTTAGAAATTGGTTATTTATTATTTGACACACGTTTTCAGAGTTGAAAAGGCCTCGCTCGCCGTTATTTGTCATTTTGGGCCGCTGAAAAGCGTCGATAGCCGCCTTTTTAATTAAAAGCATTTTTAATGAGTGCGAGCCATGAGATAGCTGTTAACCCTATGCAGAGGTGCATGCGGTGCTTGGATCAAAAATGCAAGCTTCTAGACGAGGCTTACACTTGCTTAAATCCAACATGTTTAAAACATATCAACAAATCCACTTGAAAAATTTGAACATTATATGAATTTAACACTTTTATAAGTTAGCACACTATTGTAAATTAAATACAATGTTCACCCTGATTTTAAGAAATGAGGAGAACATGAGTTCACATATACAATGTCTCAGCCAACATTTCATGGCATATTTATAGTTTTATATACAATGTACTGTAATGTTTCTTTTCACCAAAAATCTTTTAAAACAATCTAGTATGCGATACTGTCTGGATGTAATTTCTTATAACCTTGATATGAGTTTTACATTGCATTGATCATTTCATAAAATCTAACCCATATGTAATTTAACAACATTTCTAGCCATGATTAATTCATGTTATTTAATCATTATTTCAATTTGCTGACGCCTAAATTTGAAACAAACTACAGTAGAACCTGTCTGAAATCATATCCTGTCTAAAAGTATATTTGTCACTGATCCCACAAATATGCTTTTAGATAGGCTCTACTGTACATGCATATTAAATATATTTTTAAACAGTAACCTTAAACAAGATTCTATACAAGCAGGTCATCTGGACATGTCTATACTTGGAAAATCTTGCAGCTACTTGTATGTTTTAAAAAAATACTGTATCGATATTTAAATTTTGCCAAAATCCCTAAAACACATTCAAATATTTCTTTAATGGTGGTGGAATCGTTGCAAATACACCAAAAACTTAGCAAACCTATTGAAATTTTATGAGAACCCCTCAAAAGTAGGCAATCTCTCATCATAGTAGTGCTTAGTGTGGTTGCCCTTGTTCAGGGATTCTATCGTAACCCCTAGAAAGCAGGCAATAACTCAGATAGAATTTAAAATATTAAAAAATACCAAATAGTCCATGTGTTCCCAATCATCACCTTCAACTGGCATCATAAAATGTTGCAGGATGTTGAGAAGATGGGAAAATGGTTGTTCGAAATAATTACAACGTTTTTTTTTACTTTTTCACGTTGCAGGATTACCCTTTCACATCTTTTCAAGAGTTCAGGACCTTTGTCATACAATATATCCATTTTGTCTCCAGGATAATTAAACAGTAATGAAACACTGAAACTGCAAAACACCATTTGCACTTCTAAACGTTAATGGGCGCCATTTTGGGGGACTCCTAAGCTCTCCCCCATTTTTCCCGCCAAATTTGCTAATTAAAAAGACGACACGTTTAAAACGTGGCGTTATTGCACTTTGACATTGAATCTGGCGTAAAACAAAACCGACGTTAAAAGTCTCAAAACGCAATTTGGCGAAATGACAAGTTGAGGCGCTCCTGCGAACGGATGCGAAACCACTCCTGGAGCGGAACTGACATTTGCATTCGTAAAAGGGGTCAAACAGAGACCCCCATAAACGAGGCGAAATGGCCAATTGCGCATCGTGCAAAAATCTGCACTTCCCCATTAGAAAAGGAAACGAGGGGTCGTGCCATTCCGACGAAATAACGGCTAATTTGTTTTAGAAAATGTCCAATTCCTTTTACGGCTTAATTTTTTTTTAAAAAAAACTGCTCTTATCGCGTACGATGTCAATTCAGATATCAAAAAGTTCGCGCGAATAACGCGAGATAATGCCCTTTCAAATGTGCCATTTAGAGAATAAAATGGCCACATTATGCGAGATTTAACCTGTGCAAACTTGCATTTCCTCCAAATAATTGTCAGTGCTTTACTTAGAGCGCCGTAAACTGGATTAAGCGCCATCTAGCGACTTACACGCGCTTCACACGACTTATAAACAAACCAAGGTGTATATAGTATGGTGGGATCACCAGCACTCAAAAGTTGTTAGCAAAACGTGTTCCTTCCGTAGATGGCGCTCGCATCAAATGATGTCTATGCATTTTGCATTGGCATATAACCAGACACGTTAGTTACAGTACGTGAGTATACAGCTATTTTTTGTAAATAAATTATAATTTTTATATACTTCTTAGAATATTTATTTCTTGTGATTTAAGGCTGAACACAATTTATATTTTTATAAATTTTATAAATTTTATAATAAATTATTATAAATTTATATTTTTAAGCTATATAATTTATATTTTTTATCTAAATAAAGATAAACGTTGCTTCCCTTCATCCTTGCATTGTTTCAATTGCGAATTATAGCCTGTTTTGCAACCCACACAGAAACACTTGTTTTCAGTCATTTTGGATGAATGCGTCGTCTGCAATGGACATCATTGTATGCGAGCACCATGCATCTACGGGTGGAACACGTTTTGCTAACAACTCATTCTATGCAAGGAGGTGTCTGGTGATCCCACCATACTACATCCACCTTGAAACAAACAGATGAAGACAATGGACAAGGTCCACATTACGTGCAGCGCTCCCTTGCGGTAGTAAGTTGATATTTTTGTAGGGGATAGAAACGCGATTTTAACACTGAACAACATTAGAAATAAATCTTTAAATAATAATATCTAGCGATTTAATCATGATACCAAAATGAAACTTTGGGAGGTTAAGATAATGGTACGAAATGATGTTGTGAATTTTTTCAAAATATATTCCTATGACTTGTGACCCGCGATTAAAAATGACTGAACACCACTGTTCAATACCAAAAAGAAAATCCATGTCAGCATTACACATCTGACTTAGAAAACCATCATATGATAGGCATCCATAAGGTAAAAGCCGGAAGGTCCAAAAAATAATATAACTAAAAGCCAAAGTAGATGACATTAGATTACATTTCTATACAATATACACTGTAATGGAATTGATGCACTTATCATAGCGGGGTTTCAGTTGTTGTATCCGACCATCAAAGAAGGTCACCATTGATTTGTAGTAGTTATTGTTAGTAAATTTCCCAGAGCTCAAGAAATTTCAGATGAAATAGGTGATATAAGCAATGGTAGAGTGCCAGATATGGACTGAGAGCGGTGCATTATGGGTACATCATCAGCCAGTATTGACTCAACATTTTGTAAATTAACCAAAAGTTAAGTTAACTACGTACTCTATAGTTATTTCGAGAATATCCCAAAGAACCTTAACAAGGAGCGCCATCTAGCGGTTCTCTCAGGAACTAAATTAAGTCTACATTATTTATTACCTTTCAATAATAATCGTCGTTTAATTTACACGCAAATTGGGCACTTCGAGGGGTGCCATTTCCAAAACCGTACAATGTAAAAAATAATTACGCCGCAAACTGGCACGCGAATGGTTAACCGACCAAAAATGTTGAAATTAATTTGATATAAGACAAAACGGTGGGTGCAATAAACGAGCCCTTAATTAACGGAAGAGGGCGCCAGGGGCGCATTGCACCATAGGGGGTGGGCAAGGGGAGCCAAGAAAGTCACGTCCACGTTGCTTTTATGACAAACCCCATCCTTAATAATCAATTATAATCCGGCGTGAGAATGGAAACCAGACTAATTGGGCTAATTAGTGCAAACGACGAGGGGGTGGCGCTGCGTACACGCAGGATTCGGCTAATTTGTTTTCGCCGAAACTAATTTCGCACAATTAAGCCAACGTTTTAGGCCGTTTTTAATGGGAGAGTGGCGACCACTAATAACCACGCAAACTGATGTCATCTGGTTTGGGCTAACCAATTTATTAAAACGCCGGGCCAAAACGTCCGCCAGGGGCTTGTACGATATGGCGGACTGTTTAATGGGAAATCCCTGTTTATCTCATGGACACGGTTAGTATAGCCAAGTTTAAATAATGCACATTATAACGGCTGGCACGAGGTGTGAAAAAACATAAATTGCACTGCTGTCGGTTTTATGCGTAGGGGTAACATAATATGACCAAAATGGCGGACAAGTTTTTCATAGGCTTTCAGCCTCATCGGTATATTATAAAAATGCACACGATTTTGATGAGCCAGTCAAAATATTCATTATTAGTAGGTCTACTTCAGTATAAATACATTATTTGTTCTCAAGCACTTGACTGAAATCGAGAATATCGTAAAGGCGCCTCAGTTACATCACGTGCTGAGTGGTCATATCGCTACGGCGCTTCATTGAAATGCCATTCAGGATGCATTGCATTAAGTCTTTATATCTGGTTTTCAAAAACCTGTTTTTATAATTGGTTTTCAAAAGCCTGTTTTTATAAACTTCACCAGGAATTTGTACCATTTTTATTTCGTCCGTGGATGACTCCACGCGGGCATACTAATAGTTAACATTGAAGAACGATTAATGTCTGGTACATATAAAATATTCATCTTATATACATGTAGGTGTACACATGTACCAACCAATTTTGTCATGGCATTAATCATAACATTTCCAAGTTATCGATTGAATGGTTATTCGATACGGTGTACATGTAATATTGGAATACCAATTTGCAAAAATTGTTTGCGACATATGTCAAATTACAGTTAAAATCAGTAAGTTTTGATGCTTTATTTTAAGTCAAATGTCAATTTATGAAAATTCGCAAGAATGACACTTAGTCATTTATAATTTATACCCTCTGATGGTGCACTTTAATGTGCTACAGCCTTTTAACAATACTGCCGACTCTCGATATAACAAACGCCAAGTTGATGTTAAATTCGTTCGTAATATCGAAATTTCGTAATACTGAGAGGCGACTTTCATGTATTTTTGTGACAAATTAACTTTTAAACCAATCCTTACAATCAATGAAAATATGAATCTTACGACACAACAGGAGAATTTTTGTCTCTAACCTACGACATCGAATTGCTGTTCGTTATAAACAGTCATTTATAGTATTGGGGGATAGCGAATGGAGCAGTCGTACGTACCATCCCTTATGAAAAAAAGTGATTGCCAATTGATTGCAAACAAGTTGTTTGCAAAAAACTGGTGGTATTTGTTTCAAATACCACCAGTTGGTTGCAAAATGGTGACATGGGCAATCAAAATTGGTGGTATTTGAAACAAATATCACCAGTTTGCAAACAATTCGTCTGCAATCAATTGACAATCACTTTTTTTTCATAAGGGATTCGTTATATCGAGCGTTTATACAAAACGTTTGTTAAACTGAGAGGCTAAGTACATGGGAGGAATAGACATTTTGGTCGGAACCAGCATTCTGTTCGTTATATCGAGAGCCTACTGTAGACCTATTTAGCAAATTGTATTAATCAAAGTTCTGCTACTGCTATCTGTCCATATCGACCCTATATTTGAGACTTAATCGCCTCATTTCATATCAGATATGGCCATATATGGTCACATAACATTTTCCACCCGGTTGGTTATATTCTTCGAGAATTAATGCGCTCTACTTCCGGGGAATCAAACTCCCCACAAAGTCAGGAACTTATCTTAATTTGAAATTTCCACATGGGTACGATTAATTAAATTCAAATGGCTTAAGTTAAGTTTCCTAATCACGGATGCCGACGCTTCGTAAACATAATATGACGCTTAACGTGGCTAAAAAATCTGGAGAAAAAAAATCTGAAACACTTAACCTTATCGAATTTCGATAATAATAAAAAGAACAATAAAAAACCAGTGCAACTCCCATGCGTCTAGCTCTCCATGATCTTATTAAATTAAGACGGCGCTCCATGGGAAAATCCAAAATATATTTTTCTTAAAATAATATTTAATAAAAACAGAAATGTATCACGAGTCATTTTCGACATTTGATCTAATACAGAAATAGGTTTTATTATATTATAAGGACTGACCTGAAAGATTATCTTCAAACATATATATGTGTATAATAAGTTAGGCCTATTGAATACCACTATGGACACATACATGTACATACAATACGTGTCCAGACATTCCAGCATTTTCAAGCATGCAAAAGCAAACAACATCGTCTAGCTCATTTTCAAAATACTATTGGAATAAGGTATAAAAGCCACGGGTTTCACCAATCTTGTTTACCGAAACGAATCCAATCAAATAAGGCATATAGGAAAAAGCAGCGTCACTAGGGAAAGGAAAGCAAATTTAATACCTAAACAAATCACTATCAGTAATTCGTTCAAGTGACATCTAATAAGTATGAGTAAACTAGACATCTGAAACCAATTATTTAAAAAATATGGCTAGACTTCCATTACAGATCGGCATTCTGATTCCTTCGAATGACATCTCAAATCAAGGCACGAAACTTGCTCTTCAAGGTATACATTTCCACAAAACTATTTCCAAATAAAATGTGCCATATTTAACAAATATGGAAATTTCCAGATAAGAATAAGGACTACTTTGCAAATTCCCCATTGCAGATTTTTTCCGGTTTCTAGGGAGGGTATTCTGGCCTACCTTAACCTCCAGTTTCTAGGGAAGCGAATCTGCCCTAACCTAACAACTTCCGGTTTACAGGGGAGGGATTCTGGCCTATCCTAACATCCGGGCTTCTAGGGCAGACCCTGTTCTAGGGGAAAGATTCTGACATGACCTGACCTAACCTAACCTCCGATTTCTAGGTGAGGGATTTCTGACCTATAATTACCTCTGGTTTCTAGGGAGGGATTCTGACCTAACCTAATCTAACCTAGATTTCGGTTTACAGGGGTTCCATTTTTTTCAATTCTATTTTAATTTTCGTTTTTATCGCTCATATCAAGGCCTGCATTTGAAGCTAGAAAATAACACAGCCGGCTAAAGTAAACTTCTACCCAACAATCAATGATGGCGGTTATTTGAAAAAAATAAATGCTCAATTGAGAATTAATCCCCGATTTCTGCATAGTACAGTAGCCCAGGACAAAAAATTTATCTTGCTTTAGACGAAATAAACATCGGACAAAAGTGTTTAAATTCTTTAAAATGCAACGGCGCTAAATTGAAATGCCATTCAGGAAGAAATTTGTACTTCTGGTATGACAAAGCTTATTTTCATCCACTTTTAATTTGGCGAGGTCATGGATTTTATCCTCGTGGCATTTTATTTACCAGGATTATGATTTTAAATGAATTGTCCCATTTTTATTTCGTCTAAGACTAGGGAATTGACAAGGAAGTGTCGAGACATTGAAAAACAGAACCCTTGAAACCCACCAACCCAGTTGTTTATTTTCAAATTATGATTTGAAAATAAGCCTGTTTTTCACACTCCTACATTGTATACATTATCCAGCTTGGTAGTAAACAAGCATGAAATCGAGGTCAGAGATCAATTTCAAGAGGGTGAATGTTAACGAGGCAATTTTATAATTGCGAACCAGATGGGTTTTTATATTTCTTATCCGGATATGTAAGCACTTAATCTTCAATTAAAAACGTTCTCATTTTAATCAAAGACATATTTAAGCGTTGGAAAATTACTTCCTTATCGGGGGGCCCCTAATTTTTTATCCCTAAAGCATATGACAAAGTCGAGAAAAAAAATTAGCATAGATTTATGTTTAGGCGAAAATATGAATAGAGTGTGGGTGGAATCAGGCTCAGAGTGTATTTTTTATGTTGAAAAATCTGTTTTCTAGCAATTCTACACCGTGGGTTTTTATCGAAAAAGAAGCAGATATGAAAATACGTCTCTTGGGTAATTAAAAAACTATATCATTTTTATCTCGAAATTCAAGACCGACTTTTCCGTATTTGGTTGAAGATACACCAAGCATATTGCCTAAGAGCACACACCAACTAATGCTTTAAGTTTTTAGCGAACGATACCACGTATGAAATTTACTCCTTTTTTTTAATACAAAATTCCTGTTTTCTGTAATGAAATAAAATGCTGCTAGTGGATCTCATGGGCACACGTATACAATCAAAACAATGAAAAATCCACGTTTTATGCAATTCACAGCAATGGCCTGCGAGGATTTAAAAGTGATAAGATTAGGTTTTCACTTTACTTTCAATTTGTGTTAGGTCCTAAATAGCACTTGGAATGTCAAAGTATTGGGAATGTTTTAAAAATGACAATCAATCAAAAAATAAAAGGTGTCAAACGTCTTATAATTTAAAAAAAAATCCCAATTTGTCATATGTGAGTATATGTTAAAGTAGTCCAGCTCTCGAACTCTATCTTGCCTTTTTTAGACGATTTAAATGAGACGAAATAAAAATCGGACAAATTCTTGGTGTACCAAGTGGATAAACGTGTGACCTGACCAAATTTAATGAGGATGACAAAACAGTTTTTTGCAAAGTAGATTACTAGAAGCAATAGCAAACGCAATGCATCTTGAATGGAATTTATATGAAGCGCCGTTAAGATTTAGCCACTGAACACGTGATGTAAGCGCAGAGCCATTATGAATCGATTGGGGGCAACCAGGTTCTAAATTTCAGCCACATTTGAGGATACCTTGAGGATACACTGAAATAATCCGCTGAAATGACGTCACTCGCCCTTTTGATTATTTTGTTTACAACAAGCTAAAATTCGTGACCGGGTTTAAAATGTACGGAACACCCAATTCGCTTTCTGATGGAAAGTGGTTCAAGATCACTCTTGTCATGCCCATCGACTTTGATGTTAGTGAGCACCATGCATTTTATTAATCTAAATTGTTTGATGCACTCGCGTCACCCATTATTCCTTTTATCGACGCTTTAATTGGCACCAAACATTATAAATAGGGTCCAGTGACAAGGACATTTATGGACAACGACAAGGTCATATATCAATGTTTACAAATCGTACGACAATAGATCATAATTAAGAGCGTGTCAGAAATGTAGATGTGGCGCCATCATTTCAATGTCACCATTTTAATGCGCCTATTTGCGGACACAACTGAAATTGAGCATGTAATAACGATGTCCGGTGTAGATGGACATGCTAAAATAAAATAAAAACTAGCTTAATGTGCCGTTAAGAGGGTTTTATACCAGAATAAGCTTTTTTTTTCTAAATTATTTTTTAAATTAATTTTGGAAACTGTTAGGAACAAATGGACATACAGTGTAGCAAAAATATTCTGTTATTTGTTTAAATTTTTTATTTATGTAATGTACATTATATGTATATTCCATTTCATGGAAATATGTCTGTAAAGTTTACCAGACCCTCTACAATTATAAACTTTACAGACATATTTCCAGGAAATGTAATATTCATATACATAAACAAAAAATTTAAACAAATAATAGAATATTTATTCTAGGTCCTCGTACATTCCATTTGTTTCTAAATGAATCCAAAATTAAATTAAGTAATTTAGAAAAAAATTCTTATTCTGGTATGCAACTTTTTTTTCTCATATTTACTACAATGTTTCTAAAAGTATATGTATATGTAGAATAAATTACTATTTGCTACAATGTGTAGAATTTTCCTGTCTATTCCATTTCAAACAAATTTCCCTGACAATTCCAGGTTTTCCATGTCTGGGAAGAACCCTGTTAAGGATGCAACTATGCTATATAATTGCATTAATAAAGAAAGGTTCGTACGTAAACCATGGATGTGCTGAACCTGAATAAGGCTAATTAAAATAGCTTTATCCTGTCAAATTACATTTATTTTGTAGAAAATGAACTAGTTCCCCTCCTTTCTACAATATACTTGAGTTGGAACCCTTGTTCGATCAACTTTTTTTCACCCAACCAAAAACCACCTAATCCGTGTTGACATGTTGAAAGGCCACGTATGACGATTTTCAATTCTTTCAAAATCGCATTAAATTTCGTTTTCGGACAATAGCGATCTCGTTCAATTTGAAGAAGGACAAATGACGGTGTAAATTCGTAGAAAAGGTTGCTCGAGTCCAGTGAAGGAGTGCTTCAATTAAGGGACCACTTTTGATGAAGTGCAAACGTAATTCAATTATTTGTCATTAAAATAGGGAAAGAAGAAGAAATCAGTTTTATACGAGGCTTTATTTGATTACGCCTACAGCTTGCAAGGAAGCGTAAGGAAATTTCAAAAAATTATAGTCGATTTTTTGTGAAATAAAAAATTACATACAAGTGTCCAAAAACACGAATGGCTAACCATATTTTACAAAATCATCTATTTATACGAGGTACTAAATAGGGCATGTAAGTATCTACAAATTTGCAAGGCAATTTCATTGCTTTTCAATAAAATTTTCCGAAAAATATAAACTATATAGTTTCTATATTTTACTTAAAATATATATATATATATATACCCGAATAATAAGGCGTTTTTCACAGGGTTTCCACAGAAATGAAATTTTCAACTTCCACGACTTTTCCAGTTTTTAAAACAATTTTCAATGACCATCCTGATGAATAAAATTTCAGAAATATGAAAAGATGCTGATATAATAACGAATAATAACCAGACTAATGTTTTTCTTCGTATGACGGAGTCTTGAGTGGGCCGGCCGAGCTTGTGATATATTGTGTATTTTAACGCCAATGACCATGTAGTAATGACGCTTCATCTAATAGCTTTCATTTCACATGTAATGATGATCAGGCAGACATGTCGTGTCGGTCAAACAGGAAATCGGCTCCTCTCAGTCACTAGGGGTGGTTCATTAATTACGTGAGATGTTTTTGGCGATTTTTTGACCTTCCCCCCCCCCTTTGGTGAGATTTGGTGAGATTTGGCTCGACCCCCCCCCCTCCCCTAATCTCATGTGAGATTTTTCAGAAATTGTACTTTTCCTGTAATTAAATGCCTTAGATTAATTTCAA
>JAQGCC010005175.1:0-11923 GCA_034698905.1 Xestoiulus laeticollis
AGCTACACAGACTACGTGAATGTCTACGTAAGAATTCTCCATTGGAAAGGGTATGGTTGAAAGCCCCCTTAAGAAAACGTGTAGATTTCTAGGGACCTTTAGTCTTTGTGCCTCAATGGGCATGTCTCACGATGACCAATAATCTTCATAGTCCCAGCCATACTCAAAAGAGGCCTTACCTTGATAAATCGAGCCCATTTCGCTGCCACCACATCCGGGGGGGTGGAGGTCATAAGAAATCATTACCAAATGTTGCAAATTTTTTTAAAAAAATAATTCCCCAAATGCATGGCCCAATGGGCACCCAGAAATATGGTTCTGGGGCATGTGTGAGGGGTGGGATTCATTTGGTATTGACTTTTTTGACCCTCCTGGCCACCACGTCCAGTAGCAGTATAGAGCATTGATTCCCAAGGTGGCAGAAGTGCAGGTTTCTGCTACCCAATACGCTTTTAGGTCAAGGCCCATCTTGTGAGAAAGGCACTATGGGCCTATGGGCCGATTATTGGGCATTTATACAAAACCTGCACTACTGTTATAAACGGGAAAACCGAATCATATTTTCTCATAATTCCTGCTCAAATTCACCGAAATTTTGCCGATAGTGAACTGGGACTAGGTCTCGCGAATACGACAATATTCTCAATAAGACTGTTTTAAGATAATTTCATTTTGTTAAGTGTCTTATGACGTAAGATTAAGACGACACTTTCTTTTACCGTGCACGTTTCAGCAACTACAGGGTGGCCCGAAAGTCACTTTATTCTTTTCTTAAATCTTAGTTATGTAAATTCTGTTAATGATGTTAAACAGGAAGTGACGTGTGCTCTGCCCACTGATGTTATTAGATTTTACCTAAGACCGTTTTTTTCCCACGGAAACCCGCATTGTAAGTTTTTAGCCGTGGCACTTAGGACAAAATGTCAAATATGGAAAAGGAAGAGAATGGCCTGTTTGTATGAAATCAACTTTAGTCCTCTTCATGAAGACGATTAAAGTTGATTTCATACAAACGGACTCTTATCTTCCTTTTCCAAATTTGACATTTTGTCCCAAGTGTCACGGCTAAAGTTATAATTCGGGTTTCCGTCAAAAAAATGGATGTGTAGGCTTAGGCAAAACCTAATAACATATCAGTGGATAGAGAGCACATGATTTCCTATTTCATCTCATTAACAGGTCAAAAGGTCCCAGTTCGCTCTAGCGTTTATCATATCTTACCTTGAATGGATGAAAGGTGTCACATCGTACTTGCAGATCTTTTTCACAAACTTAACTTGGCATTTTTTTCCGACAGCAGCGACCACAATTGAGTGAATTTAACAATTTCATTTCCCCCACTTTGGGTTGTCTATGCGAATTTATTTTGCACAGTTGCATGGGCCCTAGTGCCCTTTGGTACTGTTCAACAATATGGTATTCAAAACGAACCAAAAAAAAAATAAAAAAAATAAAATAATAAAAAATGAGGTTTATAAACATTAACTAAATTACCTTAAGACGTAGGCGTCGATTTCATCATTCTGGGAGAAACTGATCACTGCACAATTTACCAATTCCAACATCAACTCCAAATCCTGTCTGAAAATAGATAAAAATATACGAGGTTTTCACACTGGTTAAAAAACGTGTAAAAAACATGACAATTTTAACAGGGTTCTTATTTTACTAATCAAGTTAAGGGTTCAAAGGGGAATTCTTAATTTCTAGAGATGTAGCTTGGCTGCTTGACACAACTTCAATTTTGTGATAACTAATAACTGACTATGTGAAACGAGTGTAATATTTGGGTTCAATTTCCCTGATTTTTTTAAAATTGCTTTTCCCTAAAAATTCCAGGTCTATCAAATTTCCTGAAATTTTTCAAACTAAATTACTTTTTTTTAAAAAATCACTTTCCCTAAACATCCATTCTTGGTCTATCAAATTACATTTATATGATTTTTTTTCAAAATAAACAACTTTTCCTGAATATTCCAGGTCTATCTAATTTCCCTGAATTTTTCATATCAAAGCTTTTTTTCAATGAACTTTCCAAAATAAATAACTTTTTCCTGGTAATTCCAGGTCTATCCAATTTTCCTGGTAATTCCAGGTCTATCCAATTTTCCTGTAATTTTAAAAATAGATCAATTTCCCTGAATTTTTTTTTTTTTTTCAAAACCAGCTCCTTTTCCCTAACCCTTCCAGGTTTATCCAATTCCCAATAAATCACCAATTTTTCCCATTTAAATTATCCCTGGCAAGTCCAACCAGTGTGCCGTTACAATTTCAGGCCAATAGTTTAGCTCCCCAATTTAAGTTTTTAAATACACATGCACATGTATTCATGACCAAAGTATATAACACGACGTTGTTTAAATTGGGGGGTTGATTTCATAATCCAAGGCCATCAACCAGTCTCGAGAACCCATCACAATTATATTGCTGAAAAAATTGTCATAGATCCAAACTAGAGAGGGTTTTAGGGGTATTGAAGGTTACGTTGGCCTCTCCCATGGCAGTTACATAAAAAAATAGGAAGTGTGTGTGCAAGCAGCTTATGTGACTGCTATTTTTGGAAAGTAGAAAATGATCCCGAGTGCACTTTTAGCTAAACTTTTTATCTCCCCCCAAAAAAACGTCACTGCATGCACTCTAAATAATCGCGACTTTTTCGATTAATTCGCCTCAGTGACCTTGCACTTCCAAAAACCCCTCTTCTCCGTATCAATGTCAGACTCTACAGTCGAGACATCGATATCAGTTTGGGAATTACCAGCCACAAAAGCACAGTATGCTGAGCGTCTATTACAGGGTCTTGATACTTTTAAGGGAGGCCTATTGGGATTCTTAAGATTAATCAGGATGGCCACAGGTCAGGGAAGTCAGGGAATTTTTTCCAAATAAAAGCAAAATGCTATCCCTGCACATCAGTTGTTTATGTAAACGATTGTTCTTAAAATAAGATTTGTTAAATTGTTTTCCTCTATAAGTAAATGTGTCCACCAGAGAGCTAAGTAGCATGATGTGTAACGAGCAGAAGTTATGTTCAAGTTGATTATAATGCTTTTTTATTCTTTAAAATTTGTTTTGATAAAATTCAACAACACCTAATAACGTGTGCTTTCCTTCCCTGGGAAACAATTTTAAGCCCTTATAATCCAGCTGGACTCGGGAACAAAATCTAGTGTTTTGCCAATTAAGCTTCTAATTGCTATTTTATTTTTTATTATGACAAACTAAATTATATATGCATTAAGCGAGTAAGTTTTGGTCAGGGAATTTTAGATTTTAGTCCGGGAGAAGTCAGGGAAATTGAAAATATTGTGACCAACCTGTTAATACACTGTTTAGTAATGGTCTCTTAAGACTACCAGACTACCATCACGTCACAAGAGCTCACGTGACGTGATGGTAGTCTCAAGCCGGCTATAAGACACTGAATTTTTTTAAGACCCTCGCAGTTTATTAGACTTATCCACCGCCCAATTTTTTTAATTGTTAATATGATAAGAATAATTATAGCATGCATATACATGTTGCATGTGTATAAACAAGTTTTTCGATTTTTTTTTTAATTCGAGTCCAGACAAAATGAGCAATGACGAGCATAAATTAGATTGAGATTCGGCTTTGTGCTGCTTTTTGCCTCCCCCACAGGTATCGTATTAGACCTGGTTTAGGTTCACTGTCCCCATACTTTTCGTGTCCAGACAAGGTGCCCGAGCCTAGATTTTCTTTGGCTGAGGTCCAACTGAAAATAGTTGTGGACTAACAGCAGCATTAACATCTGCAAACAAGACTTTGATGCACCATGAAATCTACTAATTAATATAAATTGTTAATCGATGGGGGCTTAATTGAGTCCTCCTACGCTAACTACATTACACTCTGGTCCAATGACCTGCTCATACACTCTAAAGCAAAAAAAAATAGTCTCACAGAGAACCTTTGGAGAACCTCCAGAGTTACATACATGTATATTTTACAAATGGTTCAATAGTTTGGACAATTTTTCAAATGCAATATTTTGAAGAAATCGAAGAAATTCAACATACAAGTTTGTACTGTATATATAAACCTCCAAGAAAACGGGATGGTCGATCGCTATATCGAGCGTTCATTATACTGAGAGATCTGTTATTACTCATTGTTTTCGCTCCAAGACGATTTAATTTACTATTAAAGTTTTACCCACAGTGGTCTACTTGATTCATTTTAAAAGACACTGATGTTATGACAGTGACCAGCCCCGACCCAAATGCCTATACCTATAAGGTTTTAACCTCTCAGTATAACGAACATATAGACCAGCACAAACCCAAATGCCTATACTTCTCATGAATTAGCCTCTCGGTATAACGAATGTTCTGTATAATGAACAGTGATCAGCCCCGACCCAAATACTTATTGATTTTACTAAAAAAAGTCCATTTCTCAGTTTTTGATGACGTAATTTCGTAAACACTTCCGTTATCACGTGTAATGTACATGTAATTTCATGACTAAACATAATAAAGTTTATTTTTCTTGGAAACCAAAAAAAAAACAAATACCGTGACACAATTTATCCCCGACGACATGGCACCGAGTATTTTTCAGATATCATATAATTAGGAGGAGGGGTGTGGTGGGGTGGTGAACATGTTATCAACTTTTGTCTATTTAAATAAACATCCAAACAATATCCAAAACTTTCCCATCATCACTGGAAAATTCTTTTATACACAACTGGAGTTTGGTGAATCTCCCTAATTTTGTTTTTCTCACAATAATCCCTTTTCCCTGACAATTCAAGGTTTTCCAGGTATTATGGGAACCTTGTAATATTAGAAGCTAGATTTCCTAGGCCTATCCAACATTTTAATGCTATAGAGTATATTCGTTATAAAGAACGGTTCGTTTACTGATATGCTAATACATAAGAGGAATAATGTAGTCATTTTTGTCGGGACTAGCCAATCTGTTCGTTATATCGAATGTATTTTGCATTGTTGAAGTTAATTCTTTTATACAGACTATAAGCATGTTTTTTTTTTTTTGAATTTTATGACTGCAAACCTAACAAAAATCAATATTTTTAAAGGATTCCTCTCACACAATTTAATTTTTTTTCTTCAATCTTATCTCTATTGTGTTAAGGTCCATTGCTTTTTATGGAAAATCGACGAAAAACCTTTTGTTCTTTTGTCAGAAATGCAACATTTATAAAACTGACTTTAGATTATGACGTCAAAGTAAGCTGAATCAATGCCCCATGCAGTCTGATGCAGAAGCTAAATTTACTTCACGTGTTCAGTGGTTTCATATGATAACGGCGCTTCAATTTAATTAAATGCCATATCTTCCCTTCAATTTCTGACTCGAATTTGGCGTGGTCACGTATTTCATCCAAGCACTCTTCACCCGATTTGTAGTTCGTCTATATATAAGACATGTTATATAATATCGTGACCGGAAGCCATACAAAGTTTCCCATTTTGTAATTTGTAACCAAATTTCCTGTAACTAGATACACAAATGCTATTTGAGTTACAAAATTGTTGACTTTTTAGATTTAATACTCGTGAATGTTTGTATTAATTTTCGGATTAATCTAGGCCTAGTATATCCAATTCAGCCTCCCGGATATCCTTTTCTTTATATTAATTATTAGGCCTACGACATTTTCAGCCACATAACATCAACAAAAATGAAATTGTCTTAAGGATGGTCATGAAAAATTGGCTTTTTAAAAACTGGAAAGTCAGGGAATTTGAAAATGCGGGCTATTTTGATTAAAATGTACATGTACAAAGTCTCTGCTTTCTCAAATGTAGCCTATATTTTGTCGGTGCCAAGTTTATAAATTATTTACTAAAGATTAATTATTTATTAAAGACGACCATTCATGGTGGCTTTTTCACAAAGACATTTTTTGGGGTGCAAAATATCGGAAAAACAGCTGAAATTAATTGCAATTTACTAAAAATAGCCTTTGCGACATTCAATAAATTGACTTTTATTTATTAATGGGTGGAAATTTGACATGAAATAAACATGGTTTTAGAAACGTGGCAACCATTTCTATAAACATTCTGAGACAACAATAAGAACAAAAAAAAAGTGAATTTTGTCATCTGCAAATATCACAATTTTAATCTATTGTTCGTCATTCATTTATTGCCTTATTAATTGAAATTGCTCTTGAAAAATTGTTGAAGTTAATGTACATGTACATTGTGCGTCTAGTTCTTCATTGTATTCTCAGCAGGGGATCATCAATAAATAACGCAATGGTTGGCACATTTTTATTGGACATTGAATGACGTCACTAAAGTTAATTCACTAGAATGTAGCACGCAATCTCATTTGCTTCAGGTGTGTGCCGCGTCATTATAAATGTAGTGTGCCGTGATAGGTGAAAAAATCCTAGAAACACTGATACATGTATATCATATCCTTTAAATATGGGGGGAAATAACGACTTGAATTAAATCATTGAAATATGCTTGAAAATTTTCCAGGAAATGTATAGGCCTACTCGATATAAATGTCATCGAAAAACGATTGACTTAAGACTTATCTACATGTAAATTCATTACTTATCTTTACAACCCACCCACATCCCCAAATTACATTTCGAAAATAGTGCATCGAATGCACTTTGCTCGAAAGGTCGTAGTTCAAAAACTTTCAAAGACTTCCCCTCCTCGTGTTATAATTCCATCATTAAACTTTGCTGTAGGCCTACTTTTAATTAACTTTTAAATTATTCTGGTCTTGCCACTGATCACTATGCAGATAAAATCACTGTTTGTGGAGAGACCATTATTAGTTTAATTAATGATCTAGAATTTATTTTGGTGAAATTGAAATTTCGCCTGTTAATGAGTTAAAGGACAGCTTTTTTCAACAAATTTCGAATAAAATTGTATAAAAGATAAAAATCAGAAAAACCAAATATTAGTGATAACCTAGATCAATATCGTGCCATTTTATACTGTGGAAATCAAAAATGCTGGTTGATTAGACTGAATTTCCAAGGATTTTCAAAGACCTCCCCCCTTATAACAAACTGAACATAAGACATTTCTAAATTTGTAAATATTTCTATAAATCGTAATTAAAACATGCACGAGTACATGAAATTAAATACTTATAGGCCTACGTGTAATTATAAATGTTTTTAAAACTATAGACTAACCCTGAACTATAAGACAGTAAAAAATGCAGGTTTCATTAGTTAATTTTCTACTTATAATTTTTATATTTGCAAATGGTAAAAATCCCAATTCTATTCTGTTAATAAAACAGCTGTGCCATCTGCCAAAAAAGAGTGAGGTACTTGAAAAACTCTAGTTGTACATGTACAGTAATAGAATACTTGACCCAAATATGGTATTTCTAAGCACCACATATAGAAACGTTTTAGTATTAGTAGAAGAAGGAAGAACCCCAAGAAATACATTATATACATGTATGTAGTTAGGATAAAAGCAACTAATTAAGAAGCAAAATAATGAAATTATCGATTAGCAGTTATTTAACAAATCCTTCACAGTATAAGTGCAATTTGACAAAAAAACGTACAAAAAAGTTATTCAAATAAATTTATTGTATTTTTAAATTTTACTAGCATCGATGCAGTGTGACCAAATTTGCTATGTTGTCTAATTTCATTAAGCATAGTCTACACAATTTCATTAGACAAAATATTTGGTAACACTAAAGTGCTGTTCTCATAATTTGGAAGTGACCTGAGGTCAACAAGGTTCGTTTGGAATGCTACTGAAACAAAGGGGGTAAGATTTAAGACAGTTCTTATTCAAAATAATAATTTTTATATAATGGGAAGCTTAGTTTCAAATGTCACTAAATAGGCTTCTAATCAGATGAATTTTAAAAATTACGACATGCAAAAAATTACAATAGTTTTTTCTCGGAACTATATGACGTCATCAGTAGTTGGGGTGAGTTTTTATTGTTCAATGTTGTGCAATAAAAGTTTGTGTAATATGTCACTAATATGTCATATGTGATATGTAATATGTAATATGTCACAATAAAAGTCACGTGTAATTTACCAGAAAATGAATGGAAATTTTAAGAAAATTTTATGTCAAAAATCGTTTAAAATTTTCTCAAAATATATTAAAATTAAATGCAAATTTTGTTACAAATAAATTAAAGTTACATGAAAATTGAACCCAAATTATATACAGTGTGTACATGTATATAAATAATAATTTTAAGTATAATTATAGGTTACGATACACTATATAGACTAAATTTGTCACGGCACGCAGGTTAGAAAATACTGCAGTTTGTCAAAATATGATTCCCTTTAATACAATTTGAAGCCACTTTTTTTTTTTCAAACATTGTACATCTCCAACCTCCCAAATCAATCGTGGCACCCTTGAGGACACATTTGTGCCGCGGCACAATTTGAAAAACAATACACAGTCTAGACTACATGTATGCAGTTTATTTATGCCTAAATCTGCTTCAGTTTTATTATACAATTTAAACCAGTTTTTAAAGTCTGCATGCCAATAGAAGTACACCTGTGACCTCCAACATCCAAAATCTACCGGGGCATCCTTGAGGACCCTTTTCTGCTGCGGCACACCGATTTAAAAGCACTGCAATATGCCAAAATCTTCATTCCCTTTAATGTAATTTTGATATCAGAAAATACACTGTAAGGTTTTAAGGGCCTACTACACGAATGGACCTTCAGCTAAATTAATACCAGGGGAAAAGGGTTAACCGAAGGGCATCAGTTAAAAGCCCTTGGCCCTACAAGTTCAAGGTTAAATTGCATAGGTCATTATATATGAGGCGCCCTTACCAAAAACCTCTATCGATTTTTATATAGTATGACGTACTTTGGCATTCGTTGGAATTTCACCATTAACGCCCACCCACTTTTAGTAAAACCCTTTTCGACGACGTTATGTCCCCACTCTACTATTTTCTCATTATTCGATGTAATTTACAATACTAAATATCAAATAGGGGCCTCTTTTTGAAATTTAATACCAGTGCACGTGCAGGCGTTCTACCCGGCTTTTAATATAGGATATCCCCCACCTCCCAATTTTTTTAATCAATGAATTAAAATTGTACATCATTGAGGATTTTCGGTTTTTTTGTAAACCTGATTAATGAGGGAATATTAACAACAGATGTAAGCCAGATGCTAGATAATTTTTAAAATGATTTTTAATGATAAAAATATTAATTCTTACCTGGGAATATCTCTCAAATCACATCTCGAATTATCGCCGTCTTTTCTAGTGAACCAGATCTCCAAAAGCTTCTCTGTTCCCTCGAAAAAATTGCTATTGAAGTCGGGAAACATACTGCTCATCTTTCGATCGCTAATTCTCTTGATGATATGCTTCTTCTTCGACGTTTGATTCAGAAATGATTTTTTTCCTGTTGTGGAAACGCGTTTTCGAATGGAAAAAAACCGATATGGTATATGGAATAGGGAGTGCGTGCGTAATGCTAATACTGCGTAAGTAAGCCGATAGCCGGCTGCCTGGAAGCCGATTCGAACGCGTTTCTTTAAGCTGACAGCCGATGAATTGTAAGCTGATGTAACCAGCTTCGTAATAACGATTGTATTTAATTGGCGGGAATTTCAAATTTGAAATTTTGCTATAGCGTGTAGACACAGTGGGGGTCTTACTCTTAGAGTAAGACAAAAGTATCTTATCTTAAGAGGAAGACATAAGACACTTTTCGCGTCACTAAAGTATACTTCGTCATAAAAGGTCTTTGACTATAAATCTACATAAAGTATCTTATACTCTGACGATAAAAGAGTAAGACTGTTAGACAAAGATCATGTCTCATTTTAAGAGTAAGACAATATGGAACAATTTTTATCTAAATAGGCAGAATAAGTATAAAATTACAGAAAAATGTCTTAGTCTTAATTTAAGATAATAGAGATTCAGAAAGACTTAACAAAAGTGTCTTAAGTCTTAGGCTTACTTTAAACAAAAGCAGAAATACAAAAAAAGTGTCTTAAGTCTTAGGCTTACTTTAAGACAAAGCAGTAATACAAAAAAGTGTCGTATCTTAAGCACAAGACGTAAGACGGTCTTGACGCTAAATTACTACAGAAAATGTTTTAGTCTCTTAAAAATAAACGTTAAGAGTAATTAATACTAAGACAATTCGTCATAAAAGGTCTTAGACTGAGACCTATGCCCAGATCTTCACCTCCGCACAACCAAAATGTGCAACGCACTCCCGTCCCCTGATTGGATCACAGAGGTCACCTGATCGAATCCAACCAATCAGGGGACGGTAGTGCGTTGCACATTTCAGGTTGCGAGAGGTGAAGATCTGGGCACAAATCTGTACATAAAAGGTCGTGGAGTAAGACTAAATCTACATAAAGTATCTTATTATTACCTTTAAGATAAATACACTTTGTGTCACTGTTTTGCTTGACAGTAAGACAAAAGACAATTTTGTTTAGTATTAATCTGTCATCTCAAATTAAGACTAAGACACTCTTACATAGTTTGGGTCCTATATATTTGGATTTACTCTTCTACACTTTTTTGTCTTACTGTTTTACCTTAAAGTCTCTTTAATCTTGAATTAAGACTAAGACAGATTTAGGTAACTTTTACTTAGTTTTATTCTTTATTACTCTTAAGATAACACTTTTGTAGTACTCTTATGCATTTAAAGTAAGACTACGAATTAAGACACTTTTACTCTTTAATCTTAAATTTAGACAAAGACACTTTTATGATTTTCATTTAATATAGGTCCTAATCTTACCTTTAAGACAAAAATGTGTCTTATTTTAATATTTAATAACAATAGCAATACTAAACAAAAGTGTCTTCATAAGTCTTACTCTTACTTTAATGCAAATTAAGTAAAAGTTTACTTAATTTTAATGTGAGATAAGACGCTTTTTTTTGTCTTATATACAGTTTTGTCTTAATCGCAGTTTTACTATATACATGTACAATCTAAATATAAATAGTATAAATATAAATACATGTACTTTAAAACAAAACAGTAAGACAAAAAAGAGTTATCTTAATAGAAAGATTAACATTAAAATTAAGTAAACTCTTACTTAGTTGTTGCTTTAAAGTAAGACTAAGACTTAAAAAGACACTTTTGTTTAGTCATGCTCTATTGTTATTTAATCAAGACAATGAGACACTTTCACGTAATTTTTAAGATTAGACTATTAAGGTAAGACATTTTTGTCTTAAGCTAAGACTAAGACTTATATTAAATGAAAATCATAAATGTCTTAGTCTAAATTAAAGATTAAAGTTCAAAAGTAAACAAAAGTATCTTAATTAATTCGTAGTCTTACTTTAATGCAAAATAAAAAGACAAAAAAGTATTATCTTAAGAGTAAGTCTACGTAAAAGTCTTAATTCAAGATTTCATTCATTTAATTTTCCATTAAACTAAGACTTAAGAAAACACTTTTGTTTAGTCATGCTCTATAAATCAAGACGATGAGACACTTAAGTAATTTTAAGATTAGACTATTAGTATAAATACTGAGATTAATACTGAAGATTAATACTGGGACTTGGACACTTTAACGTTTTTTAGTCTTAGGCTTTCATCTTAACTTTTGTAAGACTTTTGGAAGACGTGGCTCATTTTAAAACTAATATAATATTATTTTGAATTTGCAGTATTTGAAAATTGTTTATTTTCTTGAATAATTAAGCGAAATAATCGAAATTGGTTTTACAAGTAGAATAAAAACTTAAAAAGTGATCAATGAATTTAGTACTTACGCAAAATGCGTTTTCTTAAACCGAAATCCTTCTTATACTACACTTTAGCACAATGACTCAGTCAAGGAATGACTATTAGTGTTGGGCGAGCCGGCTCGAAAATATCGAGCCGAGTCGATCCTTAGGGAGGTTCGACTCTATTTTCTGCGGAT
>JAQGCC010005176.1:0-11923 GCA_034698905.1 Xestoiulus laeticollis
TCACTCAGATATTGTGATCTTAATTAACACGATGTATACAATACCAATTCTTATATATTGGGCCTAATATACATGTATACACACGTATCATTTTAAACATTTTGAAAACATTCAATGACCACTATTTACATATAGGACCGCTATACATTCGCTTTGAATGAACAAGGCCATAAGACCTCCAAACTTTTTCTATGAATGACTGAATTGCAACAACAATACAACAGACCTGTGGTTCTCAGACCACCTAGTCATATTTAGTGTCATTTTGATAAGTTTATGCTTGGGATGACGTATCTGAAAAGGATTGGTCATTTTGGGTTTTAGCGGCTAGATACACTAAAGTGTAGTATACTTGTTTATGGGGATCGAAAGAAAATACGATAGATGTTAAATTCACTTTAATAATTGCAACGATTCCTTGAATTGAATTTTTTCCATAGCTTAATTGACATGTTTAATTTCAATGTACATGTAAAAGAATTATCAACAAGATTTAAGAATTAATTATACACCAACAATTTTTATACATGTATAGCCAATATCGCACATGCAATTGGCGTTTTTGACTCATATATATTAATCCATTTGTAAAGTTAATTGACCGAAGCGAAACGTGTGATAGTAGGGGTACTCAAACAGGCACCAAAAATTTCGCAAATGTGCTCAGATATATCCTCTCTTAAGTGACTTCAAAAATGTCGACTATGGGATCTAATGTTTGAGTCTGTTTGAGTACCACTTGTATGAGAAAATGATTGCATAGTTTGCATTTCTTGAATCTCGTTAATAAATCTCATTTGCAGATCCTTCGAATATAAATAGCTTTCTTTGGAAGCATGAAAAGCGGAACATTTTCTGGTATAATTTGCAGTTTTGGTGATCTGCAAGTCTCGAATGCATTTATACTTCGTTCTATCTGGATAAAAAAAAAATGGTTAAACAGTTTTTATTGGTTAGTTATCATGGATTTGTTTTGCTTCTCTATCACGTTGTTCACAAACAGAGTAAGTTCAATATGATCGAGTTCCAAATTCAAAGAGGATTCAAAGGACATTTCTTAAATATACATCTCGGCGATATAGCGAGCTTACCTTCTAAAATAAAAACCGATGGGGTTATGTCGAAAGGTTACAAATTTCCCCATGCATATGGAGAGCGAACGGTTTATGGACGGTCAAGCTCATAAAAGAAAATTTTCTTCCCATTTTTACGACATCGTCCAGTGCCAACAAAGCGTTCAATCTGAATATTTTCTCTACACAATCAGAAAGGTCCGTTTTCGATACATGTATATGTAGAGGCCTAAGGCATTTATTTGGGGAGAAAAACATCGAAATCTTGATTTTATCCGGGCAATAAGCTTAAGCACGGAGATCCAGTCCCTTCATTTGAATACGACGTATAGAAAATGTATATAAGTGTATAACGCGCTCCCTATATATAGCTGGCTTTCGTACAAAATTAACATTTTGTGTGCATGCACGCATCAAAACGCAGGAATTCATAAATCGAAACGAATTGCGTCTTTATAAGATCAAATAATATAAATCCCACACACGGCCCATCTGCTCATATCTAATTCCGCTATACAAAAGCCTATAAAGACTATACGTTATACGTTCCACTTCGCCATTCATCCCCCTTTTGCATCTTCAATGCAACGCTTTTATTCAAAACCAAATCATCATTAGGCTTATAAAAACTTAAGTATGTTGACATCTCCATGTCCCACATCTATCTAATCATATTTGTGTCTTAGGGTTTTGCGCCCCTTGGTCCCCACTAGCGAATCGAATGCAATACACACCTGCCAATGTTTCGGTCAGTTGAAATAGATACGTGTGCATAGTAACAAATCACAAACTAGGCCGAGCGAAGACACAGTATTAACTTAAGAGGAAAGCAAATAATTGCACACCCACGAACAGATCTATATAGTTGAGGTAATATTTCATTGATGCGAGCTTGCATATTAATCAACCCCGAAATAATATATGAAAGAAAAAAATAACGAGTTAGGCTTAACTATATGCAAGATGGGAGAGAAAGAGGGAGGAGAAACAATAAGTAAATTAAAAAGGATTTTTTTGTATAGAGATTGAGAGAGTAAGATAAACAACGAATCGCGTATGCATATAGAAAACCCATTAGGCCTACATTTCAATCCTTTATCATTTTTATATCCAATATTGCATATTATAAACGTAAGAATGGGCGTTCGAAATGGAATAAGGGGGGAACCAAAAAGTTATAGAATGTTATGTAAATGCAAATATCCATTTAATATTCCAATATGTAAAGATTAATTAAAAAATATCTATTGGTATGCAAGCTAAGAGCTGTTTAGCCACGGTGGTATACTATGGAGCTACATTATACCTGCACATGGTTATCTTGAATTCATAATAAATGGAATTATACCATGGCCTCGATGTATTTTGTATTTCCAAAGCACAAAAAAAATTTGTAGAACTTTTCGTAAGAATGACTTGTTTTGAATAGAGTCAATTTAAGGAATCTTATACTTTCTTTCATAAACTTATGAAACCCAACAGATAAAGATGGACGTCTTCTTTGTGGAACAAAATAATGAAAATATTTTATCAAAGTTTATAAATGTGACCTCAATTCCTCTGGCGATGAACTCATTCAATTCAGAACAAATTGTATAGTTGAAATGTATTATTGTTTATGCTGGAATTCGGTTCCAAGAAGTTCATCAAGAAGTACCAGCAGCCCATTTCCATATTAATAAAAAAATGGGTATCGCTAACAAATGATCGATCGTTTTAGATACCATACTTATAAGTTTGAACTGCAATTTTAAAGTAGGTAATTTGAAAAAGATCCATTTCCCATACACCCTCATGAATTATTCTCTCCAATCACCATTGTCGATTGGTTGATTTTTGCATCACGCTGTATTACCCCAGTAATTTCAGTCAACAAAAGTTTCTGATCTAAGTTTCATTTCAGGCGTAGTGTTCATCCAAGTCATCGCAGAGTGATCGAGTATAATAAGACCTATAGGAAAGAAACAGAAGAAGAAGAAGCGCAATGACGTTCGTCTGACCACTTGACGTTGAAGAAAGATGGGAAAGATGAAACGGGCTGCAAAGTGCTCTATAGATGTCTATGCAAAAGAGTGTGGGCAGAGGACCTTGTCATTCAAACCACTGTATAGTGGACGATTTGATGATACAAATTGAGGGAGAAAAGTGTACACTCAAGAATATGGAGATCGTGAACTTGATCATTTTTGCTGTTTTCCCTGTTTCCCACAACACATGTACACACTGTATAGCGCGCTCATCCCACCCTCAACAAGCAGCGCCCTCTAGTTTATCCCAATGGCTCCTTCCACCCCTTTGGCCACGAAATATATGCAAACTGTGTGTGACTGCACCAAACCCATACCCATGCGACGTAATCGATATCCGTGCTGAGTAAATACAAAAGCAAAAGGGGAAAATCACGAGAACGTATAAGAGAGAGAGAGAGATCCAATATGGCCTCCCGCCATAATTCAGGAACTGGAAAATTAGCATCGGATGCAAAAGTGAAAAATTCGCAGTTCGACCAACGACGCCAGGGTGCGAAATGAAATCTTCGAGAATGGCAGGGCCGGCCATATAACATAGGCGGGTTATTTTTAAATTTCAATATTCGTCAAGTACATGTAATAAGAAGGACAATATGTCGTCGCTTCAGGGGAAAGGATTGATTTTTTGTTAAGTCGCGTGTTTTTGCGAATCGACCACATGCACGCCCTCTCGCGACATTGGACAAATTGCACTTTGCAGATTGATGACAATTTCAATAACGTTCAATTTCTTTAATAAAAATCCTAATGAACGATGGAATTGGTGAACCTGTATACATGTAGCATATGCTGTATGTGATTTATTTTTCCTAATTATACAATAAATAATACGCTGCTGCTGTTTCTATAGGTAAAAAATATTCTAATCTTCTAACATTCATGTATATTACATTTACTCGTGTAAGGGTCCCCCTTTTTATAAAAAAAGTGCCATTCGAAGCATGGGTCTAATAGGCCTACACGAAAGTATTTCATATGATGACGTTAAATGAAACTTAAGGCATTAAAGTATGTTTGAACTTATACTTAATCACATGCATAGGAGAAAATCTTTCAGAAATACAACGTGCCTCTTATAACTGAAGCTATATCAAAATTAACTATACCCATTCGTTTATGTATACAAATTTTGGATACGCATGTGAATGTAAAGGCTTTTATTTAGTTCTAAATTTTTATATGTGTGTTTCGTATATTTTCAAAGCATCGACTATTTCCAATTCCTGTGGAGAATCGGTTGTTATAAAACGTTCGTTAAAACAGAATTTAACTCACTTACAAACATGTGGGCGTGCTGCATGGTATGGGGTTTTTCATACTGTTCAATAACTCATTTTATGTATCAAAATATGTAAATTTATTAAACTGTTAATTAGTGAATACCAATTCCCATATTGCAAGAATGCATTAGACGAAAGTTATAAATACTTAGCTAATAATGTTATTAATCATTAATTAATATAAGGAAATCAAAACTTATGGAAATGAATCATTTGCAAAGCCATATAATGCATAGTTATGGGGCCTAACCACGAATGAAGAATGGCATTATGATGCCATTTCGTCACATGAAAACGTATAGGTCACTCATCGGTCTGCCCGTGATTTGGGAAAATCGCATGGCGTCGACAAAACACGCCTGTATATTGTTTTTTATTTGGCAAAACGCAACTTGATTAGCAATCATGGCGATTTAATGTCGTGCGAATGACGACATGGCGACTGAATTAACTTCTCCGTCATCAGATGCATCAATTTAAAAACGTCTCTTGGGACCAAAAGAAAACGACGCGCGAACGCCATATAATCACGCAATAAACTCGCACTCAAGAATATTTTCCCTGATAAGCAAAAATTGAGATATTGACAACATGTGCATGCATGACACATAAAAATCCACCACCTGTCCTGGGCCACGACAAATCCACACCAGTTTAGCAATGGCGAATTTCTAATGTGACTTACATATGAGTCACGAGGCTTTCGACGGAAAAGAACCAACAACTTCTGTAAAAAAGCATCGAAAACACATTTGAGAAAAGCTTAACGTTTTGAAAGAATTAAAGATGTTTAAGCTTTCCAATGCTTATTTGCCTGCTTTAAGTTTTCTGTCCTATAACCGCAATATTCCCATGGGCCGCGTTGTTTTAATTATACTCCGGATTTCCATAACGTTATGTTTTCAGAAATATCTACATAAGAGAATCATATCCAACAGTCCTAAGCTGAATGCGAAGTATCAAATGTACAATTTTTAATAACAAATATGCCAAAAACAATACGGTATGCTCGTATACATGTATGTATACAAGGATGGAAACATGAATGCGGGCATTTAAAACTGCATGGTATAACGGACCGTTAGCTTCAATAGGCCATCGGTCTTCGCTTGGACGCTCAGGATGGCGCAACGGTCATTAAACCGCGATTAATGGGTTTCATTCCCCAGAACAAGGAAGCTTTCCCTAACCCATCCACTTGACACTTAAAAGACCCACTGCCCTAGAATCCTTCGTCTATACGTAAGACAAGAAATGGGGTAATTTGTGAGAACCCAGCTAATGGAACGGTATTACACGAATTGATTTTTCGAGCTAAAAACAGCTAACGTTTGTACGTGAGCCCCACAGGGCAGGACCAAGCGGCTGCGCTTGCACGGTCTGCCGCCGACGGAGGACTTCCCTCGGCACGGGAAAACCCACGTTGCGTATAGTGTAAACCGGCGTTAAATTGAGATTGATAGGCTGTGTGGGGGTGATTGTCGGAAGGGTGGTTGGGAGGGGGAGGGGCGCCACCGAACCGTTTAAACGAATCTCAGGTTGCATCAAACGCGATGAGATTTAATCGCCGGTTAAAACTGATTCCCATGGGAGCTTGACTATATATTCGGCTTTAATGGCCGATTAGGCGAAACGAAGCTTGGTGCAACAGGCTATTGCAAACACTGTTCTCAGTATACGTTTATTGTTAAAATGGACATATTCGGCAACAACAAAATAAATGAGTGGTCGAAAGTTTAATAAGCAACTCAGTTTAGGCCCTTTATACCGCCAAATTAAATTTTATCCTTATTATATAGCTTCCAGAACATAGCCAACGCATGTTATGCATGCATCTATAGATGTTCATAATGTTCTTAAAAGATGTTTTTAAATATGTTCTTTAAAAAAATAGAAATGAACAGTTGCGTTTATAGGCAGAAGGCATTGCGGCAGTTGTAAAATTGAAACTCACGTGATTGGTTAGCTATAGTGACGATAACCTTAACAAGATCACCGAGTTGTTTATTATGATCGGCCTTCGTGTTTACCACGTTTGTTATCAAACCATGCTTTTTACCACCGAAGTTGTTGATAGTACCAAGTATAGCAGATTAAAAGTGAAAAAAAAATTCAATTGAAATCTATACACCAATCTCATTCGCTCTAATTAGTTAATTTTGCACTCTAATAATTAAACCCACGCTATTTCAATAATATAGGGAAACATGCATATACCAAATATGCTTCAGATCACAGTACATTTTTAGAAAGAAACTCCATTAACTTGGTACATGTTGTGAATGTCGATTCAACATGCACATGTTTAGCTTTACATGCATGCCTGACAAAGTGAACACAATTAATCGTAACATGTACGAACATGAATGAACGCCATATGTTTTCGGTTGTGCACAGCTGAAAGTCGTGAAGCCCAATGGGCCTTATGCAGATTTTGTCACGGATGGTATCACGTGACATTTTATCATCGACCTGCCTTTAAACTTTTTCTCTCCACCTTTAATACAGTGCAATACAAACCACGTGATGAAATCCGTGACGTAACTGCCCACCCCAAGCTGAAACAGGGAAATTTTTGCTGGAAGCATATATATAAAGTGAAGAAAGCATTTAATGCATGTACATGTATGTATCAACTTACACCTTTTGCGATCCGTAAATCTTGCTGTCGTAAAGCACGTGTAAATGTTATTTTAACACGTCAATTCTTGGCTACCGAATTTATCAATATCAGATTGAAAAGCTTACGTTTTAACGTTCCATCATGTCCCAAACACCAATGTCACACGTTTTATTTCCGAAATGTTTAGATATACATGTATCAAAGGGCTTTACGCAGAGTTAACTCAGCACAGCATCCCGTGACCATGTTACATAATCAACCTCATGTTTGAACATTGCTTGGGACCCATTTGAACACATAGAACCAATGATTTAATAGCCCCTTGATGTCATACAGGGAAAACTCCGCACATCCAAATACATGTAGTTGGCAATGGCCAATTTGTGTTCGAGTTAATTGTGCTGAGTTTTCCTTGAGCGGAATATATTAAATCCAATGATTTAATAGCCACTTGATGTCATACAGGGAAAACTCCGCACACTCAAATATTTGGTAATATAGGACAGGTCAGGTTAGGTCAAGTTTGGTTAGTTGAGTTTGACCAATGATGTAGCAGCCACGTGATGTCGTCCATGACGTAAGGCCCCATAATGTCCATAACACGTGACGTGACGCAAAACTGCAAATAAGGTCCATTTCTTAAGCCGCATTTAGCTTGCCAAACGTGGGTGCCGTCACACCCGAACAAACATCCAAATATCAACGTATTACGTGATGAACGTAAATGTCAAAGAGTGAAAACTCACCGGTATTAAGTTTATCGAACGAGCCTGATCTCAGCGTTCTGAATTTAAACATTACCTCAACAGTGTTCTCCTACCATCGACGAACTTTACCGCAAAAAAAAAAAAAAAAAAAAAAAAAAACCAAGCACACATTCGGGATGTCATTTGGCGCATCTTCGGCCACAATTTCAAACAGAACGCGGCGCGTTCCCCAATTTCTCGAAATTCCGATTCCCCCAGCCGGGGTTTCCGGTCAGCGAAACAGCCGAACGTTTGACAAACCATCTGGTCATGCAGCAGCAGTTTAAAAAATAAAAAAGCATAACAAGTTTTTGCCTACCTTTTCCTCCGATTTGGAGCCAGAAGCGGCCTAACGTGCAGGTGGCGACTACGCCGAGCTTCTCAAGGAGTGATGAAGAAACGTTTGCGGATAAGGTGCAGACGACGCACCGCACGAGGGCCAGGCACGAGTAATGCACCTCGGTCGGCGTCTTCGCCAGCAGCATTGCAGCCAGCCGATGATTTGCATCCGAGCGAGTCGCACAATAATCTCAACGAGTCCGCAATAACGAGAGTCGGCCGGCTATTTGCTTCCTTTTCCCATTTTATTGATCAATAAACGGGCGTCCGGCCGAAGCCACTGGCCATGCCTGGGTTTTCGCTACCTGGCGCGAGCATCTCCATCATAAAAAACGAAGCCGGTTAGGAGCCTCTTCAGCGCCATCTAAGCGCTCTCCACACAACCATCGCGGCCATGTTGAAAGTTTTGTGGTTTTTTTGCTTCACGGCATGACAACAGGGCTTTGAAATTGTCGCGGCACACTAGATTTTCTCTCGTTTTCATACTGAAATAAGTAAGAATAGTGCTTTCGGTAAAATAGCTTTATAGAGGTTGAGAAGCACTTAATGGTGAATTAAAGTTAATGAAAATGTTATTTTTAGACCATGGTGGTCAAACACGCGGCCACCAAACAGAGGCGGATTAAGCGGCATGCAGGGGCTCCGAGCTCGCTACATCTTAATTACATGTATAGTTAAAAACTTCCAAAAAAAAGCTGTCACTTCCATACAGTTTTTTTTGTTTTGAAGCATATGGGTCTTTAAAAGATCCTCGATTTTTTTTACCGCCAGGGGCCTCCATTCTGCTTATAATCCGCCTCTACCCCCAAAGAGTTTTTTTGGCGGCCCTCGGCAACATTCGATTACATAATTTACATTATTCAATTTCGATAAGTATTTAATAGAGGCAATTAAGTTTCGTAAAATATAACCAAATTCTGGTTTTATTAAACTATAAACCCGGACTAGTCACTGGGAAAAGGGAATAATTTTGTAAAAATCAAGGAATGGTCAGGAAAATTCAGGGAAGTTTAAAATTTTATTTCTGTAAGAACCCTGTAGAATATGTTATCCAATTGTATAGCTTAAAAATGTTTTTTTTTTAACTTTTCTGGATGAATTTGATCCTGCAGCCATCTACTCAGCAGCCTAAACGCCTTTAACAACTTTACTTTTAATGGCGCATAAATATGATATGTTCCATTGAATAACAGGTTGGTTCTCTATTTTTAACATGATATTTTGGCCATAGCACATGATAGCAATAGCACAAAAGGTAAGATGTTCGACCAGGGATTTGGAAGTTGCGGGTTTGAATCACGACAGGAACAAACATAACGCTGTAAAAATTTGCATCTGCATGCCAATACAGTTGGCTCTTGCTATAACGAACAGTGGCTGATCCAGATAAAGTATACCCGACTCTCAGTATAACGAACGGTTCAGCTGGCCCCACAATAGCAGTGGCTCAGTTTATAACCATCAGCAATTCGATGTCGAACGTTTACCATCAGAGACCAATAACATCCTGTTGTGTTATAAGATTCATATTTTATTTGCTATGAAGGATTTCTTTTAAAATTTAGTTAATATATATTAAAATATTCTATCGCTTATTTAAGGGGTAGGCCTACTCAAAATACTGTAACAAAATATATATAAATCAGCAAGCAGCTTTATAATGTTGATTCTCGAAATTTTGGCATAAATTGTTTTTCTGCACATGTTCAAAAGAAGACAGTTGAACTGTTGTGGCAACAAGCTGTCATTTCAGTCGGTAAAAACTACAGTGCAATGTGTTATAAAAAGTTATAAAAGCCGCCTAGGAGCGAAAAAACTGTGCAAAAACAGACCTCTCAGTATAACGAACGAATGTCCTATCCCCTTAACGTTCGTTATATCGAGAGCCGACTTGTACTTAAATAAACAGAGGCTTATATACCAAGATGAATAATCGCAAATGAGTCTCAACATGGCATCCTTGATCTCAATTGAGCTTCACATGCGATGGCGCATGCGCGTACCTTGCTTCCGTTCTTTTTTTTTTCCCTTCCTCTCACGGCCAACATGGCGGCTCTGCTCGTTTTATCGGCTCGAAACGCTGCACGACGAATCACTAAATTTTCTTCCTGTAAAGGAGGGAACAAAAATTTCAAGGTAAACAAATTGCCGTACATCTTCCCCTTTACACCCGCTTGTATTCGTATTTTAAAACTCAACCCTGCATTTCGCAAAACTTCCCGAAATAGCCGTGTTTGTCGTCTGTTCTCAATGTGCAAAACGCTGACCTTTATGAGGTCAGCCCAATTTTTCACCTATTTCGCACCTGAATTCATCTTCGCCGAGCATACTAATATTACCCCGATCAAACTAGCCCTAATTTCTGAATCCGTGCTTTATTAATTAAATTAGCCGTCTAGCTCCACATAAATGCATCCCCCTTCCGGTTTGGGGACCTGCATCGCGAAAGTCTTGTTTAATCCGACCCCTAATAGTTAGAAAGCTTTAAATCCCATTACGTATTCGAATATGTTAAATATGTTTCAAATAAAAATCATTTTTGTGAATACAAATGTAAAAAATGAAATAAACAGCTGTCTCGATAAGTGTTTCACCGCTATTAAAAAATGCATGAGGGGTCGTCCATAAATAACAAGTACAGTGTACTATCTGTGTGAGACAGACACCATAGCCTCTATATGCACATACATGGCAATGAGTAATTACAAGTTATGCGGCTATTAAACCACAAACAAAGGTTTATAAAATATTAATAGCCAAAATGCAGTGGACGAAACTTGTGTGATAAACTAAACGTAAACAAAAACAAAATTGAACATGGATAAAATAAGAAACTTCCAGCAAGTGGGGAAATTACAATTTCTAAATAACCCTAGAATGTTCTCTAATGAACGCTTGCCCTTAGAAACACAAGTAAGTATCTTTATGTGTTTAAGGACGGTCTAATAAAAATTAAATTCATTTGTACTTTTGGAAAAGAATACAACTTTAATTATGCGTGTATTTTTAATTATTACCTGTTCAAAAAAACGCAATACAATGTATGTGAAATGCATAAATGTGTGTATAATGTTCAATGCCTTTATGAAATTTGCTTGAAATTTAGTTTGTTCATATTGATTTTGTGCTTCGTACAAATTACGTAATCCAGAATTATAATTGAATCTGCTTTAAAGGTTAGCATTCTGGGTAAGGGGTCTTTCAGAAATAATGTCCACTAGATCCGCCTGCAAATGTTTGCATTTGTACTTAACAATGCAGACCACGAAGTTGTCACCTTAGATACCAAACTACCCAGAACGGGCAGAATTAATTAAAAAAGTGATGAAAGAGAAAAAGTATAAAATTAAATTGTGAATTTGAAGATGTAGGCCTAAACCACGAGAATGTTACAAGTTCCTTTTCAGTCACAGGAAAGTGATTTCTGTAAAATGTAACAATTATCTCCGATATATCTCGTTTCTTAAACAAATGAATCAACTCTGGCAATAATCCAAAATCGACGACGATAATGAAGATTTGAATTCTTTTCCCGTTTGAGTTGGGATTCTTGCCAAAAAGATTTTTAAAAAAATTATTTGTAAAATCTAAGAAATTGTGTTTTGCCTCATGGATGATTCGGAAAACATGAGGTAATAGATAAATTCGAAAACCAATTATTTTCGTGTATAATTTGTCATTAGATGTGTTTACGTGTACCGATATTAAGATTTTAGGAGTCAAACTTTCAAAACTTGAAAGAGAGAAATGATGTGATACTATTGGCGACGCAAAGATTACGCGCGCGCCCCCTGGCGGCGGACCGCCGAAGCTTCCGAAATCAGACACTTGC
>JAQGCC010005177.1:0-11922 GCA_034698905.1 Xestoiulus laeticollis
AAAAGGTCGTCTGGCGGCGACACCTGTGAAAGGCAAGAACTTTGATATTTTTTTGTAAAATTATGGAATTTTATTTTCGATTAAGAAATCAATGCACACCTAAAGGATTTTTCAAAAAAATTTTCAAAAAATTTTAAAAACAAAAGGGAAAAACAACAGCTCGTAATTCGGCCCCATCTTAACCATTGGGGATCATAGTGGGGATCGCCCCCTTAAATAATCGAGCGATCTGATTATGCCAACAAAATGAAACTTTGGAGGTTTTAGATAATAGTACGAAATAATTTTGTGAATTTTTTTCAAAAAATCAAAACAGTAATATTTTGAAATATTAATCAAAAACCATATTTATTGCTTGCTACTGCGACCTTCAGTTTCTCCAAAGTTTGAATCTTTTTTGCCTATAGGTGGCGCTTACCAATGTTGCGCATGCGCTGTTTTGCAACACGGACCTCTAGTGACAAATTTTGTAAATTTTCTAAGGCTTTTTTTTTTAAAAAAAACAAAAAAAATATTAAAAAACAATTTAAAATTACACGTGAAAAAAATCAAATGGACTGCGAATTGCATAATATATACCGTGTTTATCGTGATTAGTCCAATATCTTTTGAAATACATACAGTACATGCATCTAATCTATGGTACATGTATGTAGGCCTATACAGAAAATCATAATTAAAGTACCTCAATTAACAAAAGATAATTATTACTACTTAATTGCCTTCAAAATTATGGAAGAATTAATGGCCACCAGGCACCAGCCCTTTATAAGAGGCTCCTTCAAAATTTTATATGGTTACACCCCATCCATTTTTTGTGCAAATTATGAATCTGCGCTTAAAAACGCATGAATACGTACATTAACATATATGTCCAAAAAACTTACTTCACATCATCTTAGATATTGCTGTAATTGATAAAACTGCATAAATATAAAAAACTAGCAAAAGCATGCATGTACAAATAAGTGTTCCAAATCAAAGTGTATTTATCTGAAAAGAAAACTTGGATGTTGCAAATTTCTCTATATTTTTACAGTTTCATCTTAGATTATGCGAAAGTGAGGGCTAGATTAGCTCGAGACTGCAGAGCAGAGGCATATAATATTTTGAATCTAAATTGTTTAATACTCTCATAGAAAATAATATCTATCATGACTTCTTTAACATCTTTAAGACAAATGTATCTGTAATTTCTTTCAAATAAGAGCACTGTGAAAATAAGTGAACCATTTTTCTAATTATTACAGTACTTTGAAATAAATCTGTTCTTTTAATAATAGATTTTGTCAGCCATAATTAAGACATTTAACTAACTGACCACTCTTTAACTCACTAGTGACATTAAAATTATATTTAATAACAATAAAAAATAAATAAAAATGACTGATCTCTGCCCTAACTTAACCCTATAAGTATCGATTTTACTGTACTTAAATTATTGCATTACTTATTGTATTATTCATACTTTTGTTTTGCTTGTAATTTGCAATGCAAATTTGAGTGAAATAAATTCAATTCAAACTAAAAAAATGTTTTAGAGCACGACTTATACAATGTTGTTCATGTTTAATAATAGATCTTCACGTGGAAATACTTCGATATCATCAAATAATGATAAATGGGTATGACAATTGCATCATTTTATTTCTTTTTTTTAAATCGTACAAGTATTCATTATAATAATCTGTCATTTTGGCAACTGGACTAACCGTGTTGTCGTCTTTTTTTATATTTAAAACATGTTTGGCGAACGTAAAAAAATAGGTCCGTATTGTGAAAGTCAAACGTTTCTTTCTTCTCGACTACGAGGGCAAGCAAGGAAACGGTTTGTGGGACAAATAAGAAAAAGTGCACGAACATCAAGAAAAAACAACTTAAAAATAATCTGTTCGCTAGTCAACCATCTAAAAACTGGGTTCATCCAGGACAATTTCAGATTTTTGTCCAAAGGGGATCAAATAGCTTCCAAGATTAGCACTCCTGAGTAGAACATTCTCGTGGACATATACATGTACTTTTAAATAAACGCCAATTAATCATTTGGACTAGGAAAGTGTGTCCAAAAATGAAAATTTCCTCACCAGTAGGACGAGACCTTGGGTGTTTTCTTACGGTTAATGCCAGTGGGGAAAAAGGGAATGGAAATTGAAAAAAAAAATGTCACAAATTGCTGAATTTGTTCAAAAAAATGAACGTTTGTAATTTGCTTCAACTTCCCAGAAGAAAATATTTCGCATTTTTAACTAAAAGATCCTGCTGGAATAAAACTGTGATCAAAAGTGGTATTGCTTCAGTTACACTGCATTCCCAAAGAAAATACTCTTCAGATACAAAAATTCGCCAGACAACAAAATAATTATAATAATTGTGCAGTAATCTAATATACGTATAATTAAAAAGTAAGGTTTCATAATAAAAATTGCAAATTGTGGTAAGTTGTTTATTGGTTATCTATGCAGTTGCCACCTCATCCATTGTTTAAAAAAACTTTTTTACACTTTTTTTCTGAAGAAATTGCAAATTAGCTAAGGATTACTTGAGCAAAATAATTCAAATTTTGCTGGACTCGCCACAAATATGTGACCAGTGCTCCTTACGTTAGCGGCACGTCTAACGCTTGAGTGGTGAAATGGGCAATACATATTCTACGCATGCAGTGAAAATGTAGATATATTAAAAATCCACGAAATTTGAGTATTCGTGCAAATTTCAAGTTCATTAAATTGAAAATCTATTAAAACGTTGCTGCAAAATTTTGGTTTAAAATCTTTGAAAAGGGTGTCTATGTCTAGAAGACTAACCGATGCCCCAAATAATGTATCGGTTTACTAGAATCTGACAGTTCATAAACTAAATATTTTCTTAAAATGTACATTCTGTAACTCCAACATTTTTAACAAATTTAAAGAATTTGGTTGTTGTATCTTCTGTATTCAGGTTAAACATACGAGCGTACAATCCGCAAACTTCTTGGTCAAGTGGTTTCTTGAAAAAATAGAGATCTTTTGTTTCTGTGGATTACAGTATTTACCATTATTCAAACTGAGAAACTTTTAAATATTAATTCATTCTCAACCACTAAGCGCTCTTCAAAAAATTCAGGAGCATAAAGGGGTTGTGATGCCAGGATTCACATTTTCAACTTCATTCAATTAAAATTTGAAACGCACTCCCGTCGCCTGATTGGTTGGATTCGATCAGGTGATCGAGGAGATCCAATCAGTTAGGTTACGAGAGTGCGTTGCACATTTTTGTTGTACGAGGTTGAAAATGTGGCCCCTTGTTACAACCTTGTTACAACCAAGAATAAAGTTGCAACCAACAAAGCTAGCTCTCGTACTCTAGTGTTTTTATCTTGATACTGGCCGATAAGCGTCAGAGGTGCCGCTGGTTGTAGAGCCGCTGACATCTCCGCGTCCTCAGAAATGGACAAATCAGATCAGAAAAAAAAAATCTTGAAAGTAAACTGGGTGACATGTTGGCAACTACTGTACTACTAAGAAGGAACGGCATACGTTCCACAGAGGTCTCCCTACTGCCAGAAACGTGAGGAAAACCCCGAGCACATCGAGTGTTCGTCGCTCACCCAGTGCAAGAAGATGCTTTGATTAGTTTTTTTTTTTTAGTTTCCTCTAAAATACATGCCCTTTACCCCGCCGATTTTACAAAAAAGAGAGAGGCAAAAAACGGGCACATTCCTAGTTCCCTCAGCGGGATGTTCTCTGTATAATATATACATACAAAGAGATAGTCGGCGGGAACTTGTCCGATCACGAACAAGGCGGACTGCGGGTGTAGAAAGACAAGGATGAGTGCAACCGTAACGAGACTGAAAAAAGAAGCCGTCGGGAATGGGAAATCACCTTTCTCGTCCTCGAGCACGGAACACCACGCGTTCCCGATCGACTGGCGCTGGCCAAACGAAGGTGGGGTACTGAAGAGCGTCGGCATTAGCATCTAGACGTGGTTCTACGCAGTTAGGCTTCTAGCTGACTAATTAAACCAAAGTGCATAGTGGTTAGGTACACAATAAGAAAAAGTTGGTAATTCATGATGGGGCAATAAGAATAGTAAAGGTAAGAAATGAACGATCGAGTCAACAAGTGTAAGGATCAACAATGCAGCGCGACGACCCAGTCGTCCGTGGGCGAGAATGCGGTGGGGTTGTTCTTTTTTTTTTTGTAGTTTTTTTACAGGCTTTTATTTCGGATCTGCCCAAAAAAATAGGATTAATTTTACCGCGCGGGTCCTGCGAGTGAACGATCCCGTGCCGCTTCTGCGTCCTAAACGTCCATCTCGACTTCACCATGGTTTTTTTAGTCCCCCAAACTATCCGAAGACCGGACTCGGAGCAGGTGTAGGGCCCCTGGACTCGAAATACTGGAAATCTGTGGTCTTTTTTGTCTATGTGGTAACGGTATTTTTTAAAACTAACATATTATTGTGAGACTTGAGATTTTCAGCTGAGAAAAGTGATCCTGTGTGGCAACACACACTTACAGGGCTCAAATGATTCATTTTTTTTCCATATTATCTATAGCAAATAATTTAAATTCAAAAATATACTTTTTTACTGTTACTTTAAACCAATTTTTTACCTAACATCTATAGATCTCGAAGAAATTTTGATGGTAAAAATAGAGGTGGAAATTTTCAAAATTTCTTAAAATGTATTTTTAGGATAAATTACTTCTATATTGTCAAAATACCTTTACTACTTAGCCCCATGATCAAGGGGTACCACAGACTGCCCAAATCTATCACCACATATGTCGTACATGGGATTCCTGGACTCGTCCCTGCCCCGCTGTCCGGCCTCCAACTACAGACCGTCTGCGTCCCCTTTTTGACCTGGATCTCCTAAATGAATCGAATATAATTATATAATCAGTAATATAGATATAGCTTTTATATAGAATATATGTATATCATAATTGAAAGGTTAATACTTTGTTCTAAATTGGTGGTGAGATGATGGAGGGAAGGTAGGGTGAGGAAAGATGGAGGACAGTGCCTCGACCTTTAGCCTACCGCCCGAATCTCCGGTCGTCTCACTCAAGACTGCTAACATGAAAAATGAGTCAACGAGCTTTGGAGAATCGGACGCCGGAACTGAGCAAGCACTCGAGACTAGTCTTGAGCTGGATGTTTTGCTATTTTTGGTGACTTGCCATCAGACGTTTTACCCGTCCCCTCAGTGCAACAATTGGCAACAATTTGGCTGGATATTTTCATTTTGCCCCAGGCCACACTAGGCTGAAAACGCGCGTTTGGCTAGCCTCAAACAGGGCATCAAATTTAATTTAAATTCGAGAATTATAAAATTTGCACATTAATATCTCGTGCGAAAATTCTTTTTTTTTTATTTAAAAGACTAGTTTGAGGCTAGCCAAACGCGCGTTTCCAGCCTAGTGTGGCCTGGGGCTTATAGTGTTATACCGGTAATGGTACAGCAGGTCAGCGGCACTTAGTGCAAGTGCCATTTCCTCTTTCAGGGATGGTTCTTTCGATTGAACCAGTCTTCAATAGAGGTTTCGAATTTATAGTTTCAAAACATGCCGGTTGCACGAAAGAGTCTCGAGCAGGGTACGGCACAAATTACGGCCACCAGGTGTGGTTCCAATAAATGAGGCAGGCCGGGCGCAGGCCTTCACCTCCCTCACCGGGGTTCTGCATCGGTTGGATTTTCTTAGTACTGATATCACATCGTCCATCACAATGGGCTACAGACATAAACAATCTCTAATTAGATAAATGCGTCTAGAACAGCCACGGGGTCGCGTGGAACATTCATTCTCAATATCACTAGGAATGTATTTAAATATAAGACTCAGGCTAAGTTACGCGTAGAAGTTATAACTAGAGTCGAATTTGGGGTCAGAGACTGGAGCGGTGGGGTTAGGATAGGACAGGGCTACACTTGGAGCAGGCCGAGCGAAAGCCAGTGGTGCTCCAACTAGATGGGGCGAGAGTGGTGAACAAGTGTCAACTAGCTAAGTTTCTTATAGGTGGGCCAATATTCGGCGGTGGGGGGAGGGGTGGATGGAGGCGAAGCTCCGCATCCGTGGAGGTCCCCCGGCTAGCTACGGTTCCAATAAACGTGAGGGGTCGAGTACAAGGGGTCGGGGCGAGTAAGTGGGGCTGGCTACGAGTATCGTGTATAGTTTCGCTAGTTACGGTGGTTAGATGAGTCGAAAGAGGAGGCGAGTACAAGTGCAAAAAATGCAGTTAGAGTAGTGGAGTAGAGTAGTAATAGTCGAGGGGGTCGGTCGCGCGGTGGCGCGGAAGCGGGGTGACGGGTCCCTGGGGCGCCGCTTCCGTGCCGCGGGCCGGGAACCTCGTTGTAAATAGTTAGCACTAAGAGCTAGCGGTAGTGGAACATGTTACGAGTGTGGAACGAGAAGAATAAAGTGCAGTTGAAAAGGCAAAAACCGGCTGCAGCGCAGTTCCCCACAACGGCACTCACTACGTGGTGGTGTCCCGGTTTGAAGGGATTCTCGAAAAAAAAAATGATGGCCGTTTAGTCAGGGTTCAGCGATTCAGAGCAATGCAGAGTCTGCGGAGAATCGCTTAATTTACAGCGGCAGATTCCATCTAGTTCACATATACAGGGTGTTTTTGAACTAATGGTGTTAGAGTCTACCAAAGTAATCATTTTTCACCATAGAACCTAGGGTCCAAAGGTCACTATTAAAAAGTTGTAAGTAAAAAGTGTATGAGATTCCAGCGGTCACACAAGAAGATCTTGTGGCCAGAATTGCGGCTGCTGCGGGCAATGTAAATGACATGCCGGGCATCTTTAAAAAAGTGCGTCAATCAATGCTTCGCCGATGTGAATTTTGCATTAATTGTAACCGTAGAACGTTTGAGCATTTACTGTAAAACATTGTAATAAACACGTCATTGTTGAAACATTCTGTGCCAATATGAATTCCATGTAACTAACCATTGACCCTAGGTTCTATGGTGGAAAGTATTTCCCTTAGTTCACTTTAACACCAGTTTGAGTTTGTACCATGTGTTCATAAACACCCTGTAGAGTTCAAGGAAAGTTACAGTAGCGCCAAATTACAAAAAAGCGCATCCTGACGATTCTCCGCCAGACATCCGAAAAATCTGGACCTGACCATCCATGATTCTATGCCGTGATTACCAGCGCTGATAGGTCTCAATCTGTAACAAAACAAAAGGACCACTGTCAGTCAATGGTTATTAACCTGCCGCGTGAGTCCGTTGTGGAGCAGCGCCGCGCCGTTGTAGTGCGAGAGGAAAAGGGAGGATCTAAAGCACTGGTAAGAAAGGAGTTAAAGAGAGAGAAGAAGATGAATAAGTTATTTGGTGTTCCTTTTTTTTGTTGGTTCTTTAGTTTTTTTTTGTTTTTTTTCCAATTAAAACCGCGTGCAAGCTGAAGCTGCAACCTCCTTCGGGCCGTGTCCTGGGAGCGGTGGCACGGCACACACTTGGAAGCCGGAACCGCGAAGGGAGCCGGTGAAGAAACGAAGAGAAAGGACTCACTGGCCGAGGCGAGCCGGTGGCCGAAACGAGCCCTCGACTCAGGCCCACGAGTCGTATCACAGAACGTTTGAAAAACGACGGGAAACCGGCCCTCTCCAGATGACGCCACCTCGAGGAAAGGCCCATTTCCGTGCCCTTCGGCGAGGAAAGGAAGGGAAACTAAAAAACAGAAACACCAGCTGCACTTTGAAACCAGTTCAGCTCCCGTCGGGTAGGTTGTTGTGGCGTTCGTTGGGCGCGAGGGCCCTTCCAAGTGGCGGAGGTCGCATCGGTCGGTGGCAGAAGCGCGCAGGAATGCGTTTTGCTAGGCAAAAACGAAAGCGGAGGGCTTGTCGGGGGAGCCGGTGGACACTACTGAGAGAGGTGACAGGGTGAAAGTTGTCAAGGTTGCTACACTGCACATTTCTTAAAAATAATTTCTTAAAATTATTGCCGAATTGATATCACGATTTATCGTCTGCTATGTGGCTGACGTTTTAAGCGCAAAACATTCGTCAGCTGAACAGCCAATGCCAAGAACCGAACGGCAGCCGAGGTGAATGCGATCAGCCTTTTCGGTTTTAGGCTTTGGCCGTTTGGCTGGTGATTGGCGCAAAGCGTGTTGTTTTTATGTTAATTGCGTTTCAAATAGTTTTAAGAAATACTAAAATATATTTACTGCCATCAAAATTCGTCTGCCAGGGCACTGATATGTTTATATAATTATATATTTCTGTTTAGCAACCCTTGGTTGTGCATGAGCTTTTAGAAGTGCATTTTCAAAATATAATTATATATTTCTGTTTAGCAACCCTTGGTTGTGCATGAGCTGTTAGAAGTGCATTTTCAAAATGGCCGTGTCCGTTTACTCCGAAAGAGGCCATGTCAGAAAAGACATGCTGGCAAATGGCCGTTTTTGGAGCAGAGGTTCGCAATCATGCCAGAAATGTAATGCTAAAGACTCATTCACCAGAAGTGCTGGACTTGAATAAGGTTAATTGCAAAATTTACAATTTTAAAAAAACTATATCTGAATTGTTAGAGGTTAAGGGTATGCGCCTCTTGAGACGTGTTGGATGGACCAGCTCAGAGGGCGCCATTTCTATTCCCTTTGACCTAAGCTTCCTTTGTTGTGTCATGTGACAAGAGACGCCATTTTGTTTCCTTATTTCAAACATGAATTCTACAGCATTTTATTCTTTACTCATTTTTGAAAATAAAAAAGTTAATTAAATTTTTATAAAGATACCAGTGCCCCGGCGGTCTAAAATGGAAAATGATTATATCAGTCTTAAGCATTTCTTAAAATAAAGTTATCGTGATAAAAGTTTGGCTAGTCGCAAACGGAAAGCAGTATTCGGGTGTTACTCTGCCCAACTCTGGTACCACAGCCAATATACATGAATTTAAAATGCCAGAATATTCAACGATTCGATTGTCGAATCACAATCGTTATAGAAATTAATGGAGATGCAATTAATGCATCTTAATGCAATTAATGCAGTTAATGCAAGAATGTTAGATTTGAACATGTGCTGTTTTTAGATTTGAGAATACAGCAGCTCATGCAGTTCAGACTTTACCATTGCAAATTTATGAAATGTATGCTATTTATGAAAGTATGCCATGATAGAATCGATTTTTTACATAAACCATTTATGGCATTGGTGCATTAGTCTGCATAGGCTGCTTACATTCTTGTGCCGCGCAGGCGGTCAGAGTGAAATTTGGTAATAATGAAACTCCGCTTAGTACAAATGTCTTGCAGCGCAAGTTAAAGTAGGGAATTCTGGACATGACATCCGTTTGGAGAAATGAGATCTGATTTCAACGTCACCAGTGACTTTCTGACTGCTAGACTACAGTGGAGCAACCCTGAGGATGTGGACTTAAGAGATCTGAGGAGGCAGGGATGCGTGCCACAGCGTGAGAATCATAAAAGCAACAAAGAGTCTCCTCGAAAGCGGCATGATACGAAGAATGAGATTCCGGGACGCCTTTTCAAAAGTCCATAAAAACCAAAGCAGGTCCAACATCGTCCCCGACTGCGGCTCAGCCGTCCACCATGCATCGCCGCGGGGCGCGGGTTGGCACCGCGAGCGGATGAAGATGAGGCTAAGGATGGGTCGCGGCGGCTGTTTTTTGCATCCTCGGGCGAAGAATAACAATGTGGTATAACAAGTTTTAACGAAACAACCTAGCAAAACGTATCGGTTGCACTTCTGATAACAGCCAAACGTTGCATAGCGCCAACGCTGCGCCGTGGCGAAGCCGCCGTGGTTTACTGCAGCACGCACTTGCCCTCGATCTGCTGTTTAATTTCGTTCACTTGGGATTCCAGTGTGTTCTTTAGTTCTAAAAAGAAGCAGAAAGAAGCGAATTATTATTGGGTCACTGTCGAGATAAACTTTATTTTGCATAGGCCCATAAGGGATACCAGGTCCCAGCCACTTTTAAAGATAAAAATATAGGAATTATAGGGAATTTCTTTGAAAATATAGGACAATACTATAGAATTTTATATAATAATTTTACAAAATAAGGACAAAAAATGTGCATTGTTTTTGCAAAGAATATAGCAGTCATAATAACTGGGGTAAATGTAACTTCAACTTTTGAAACATAATTTTTACAATGATTACGCAATTATTCAGAGGGTATTTAGGACTTTTTTAGGAATATTTAGGACTTTTAGTACTTTCTAAGGACTTTTTTTGTGTGGAATATTTAGGACTTTTTAGGACGTTCAGGATTTGTTTGTCACCCTGGTTATTGAAACCCTGTACAAAAGTTATAGGAAATATAGGAAAATATAGGACAATTTAAGGAAATATAGGACAATATAGAACGACATTAAAAATACAGGTATGTATATAGGTAGGAAATGTAGGATGGCTGTGATACCTGCAAATGAAGACATTATAATTTGGACATTATATTCTAAGGAGAATATGAAAAATTATCATATATTGGCAAAAAATGTTCAGACCATCAGAGGACTGTTCAATTTTAATGCTAGATGGGATGATAAAATCCAGAATACAGATAAAAGAAATATAAAAAACCTAACAACCCTGCATGTGTGGTTCCCAAAGATGGCGGATCAGCCTCGGCAATGGCATTCCGCCTGTTACTGCACACCATCAATTAGAAATGCCATCGCCGATTGGCTAAACAACACATTGTTTTGGAACAAAACAACTCCTGCTGTCTGTGATAACAGTAAAATATCTTACTAGTGAACTCATCCTCGTCTTCGGCTTCCGCTTCTTTGGCAAGCTCTTCCGGCGTCTTTTTTTTCCGGTTCAGGCTGCTTGACTCAAACTGCTGGTTCTGTTCCGCTTCCTTTTCTTCCCTCTTTTTTATACCGTACTAGTTAAAGAACAAAAAATAAATAAATTAGCAAAGATTGAAATTATTGGCGTTAGTGTGCTCATTTTTCTTATAAAACGTAGATTACAAATATCTACGGGCACATTTTAGGAAATTAAATGCAATAAAACTTTACTTAAAGTCAAAAGATCACACACTAGCTAGGGGTTTATGACTCTATGACGTCATTTCAGCGGATTTATTATCTTTAAGCTAGTGATTCTGGGGTTTGGACCAACTGTCATATTGCAAAGGTGCTTTATATACCTGTACATCACGTGTTCAGTGGTTATATTCTAACGGCGCTTCACCAAAATGCCAACAACATAAGGCATTCAGGATGTACTGCTTTCACTTTTATCCTATTTTAATTTGGCATGGTAACGCATTTTATCCACTTGGTGCGGATGCACACTTCTAATGTACATGTATCTTACCTAGAATTTGTCCGATTTCTATTTCATCCGACATCACAGATAGAATTCGTGACAGGGTTTAATGCATTAAATCGTATATTAACCTTGAAAAACAGGATTCAGAACGCAAGCCGTCACTTAATTATCATATTTTTAGTTTGAAAAAGTTTTTTTAATCCTCTTTATTTAAATGAGGCGTGGTAACACATTTTATCAACTTGACCATATCTTATCAAGAATTTCCCAGACTTATTTAGTCCAAAGACAAATTTTGAATTCGTGACTGGTGCTAAAATGACCACTTGTAAAAACACACTATGGCTAACCTGATGTAGGCATTTGCTCGAACAAGTGTTCCCCTTAAAAATCTGACACTTTGCCCCTGGCATGTTACATGCTGACTGCAGGGTAACGAATTGAATTGAATTGAAGTGCAACAAATGTGTTTTAACGTCAGCGAACATACCATGTTCAATTTCCTCATTTTTCTTATATTCTTAACCCTATTCTAATTTAATGAAACTGCAAAAGATTTTTTCACCAATTAAGGGGGAACTGAGCTGCATGTTTTGCTATGGGGGAAATTTTGATACATACTTTTTAAAAAACTACTTGTTATAATACAAAAATAAAAATT
>JAQGCC010005178.1:0-11920 GCA_034698905.1 Xestoiulus laeticollis
TAAACTACTGTGTATAAAAGTTTCGGTTTATTTGAAGTTACACAGACTACGTGAATGTCGACGTAAGTATTCTCCATAGAATCCATTGGAAATGGTATGGTTGCAATTGGTTGCTTAAACCTTGCTTAAAAATGCTTAAAAATATGGTTGCTTAAACCTCCCAAAGTTTCATTTTGTCTTTATTACTAGGTAATTTTGAGTTTCACTAAATGTGTTTAATATTTAAATTAAAAATGGATACATTTTTTGTGACAGCTAGCCCCGGTCTTGGTGGGTGTAGAAGTATCCCGGTGTTTATTAGGAATTTTAAACTCAGTGCCTCGACCCATTCGCACCTTGTTTCCAGCCCGTTTTACAAGGGCCGTAAACTCAGTGATGTGCCACAACAGGCGCGCACCCCCACGAATTAGGGAAGGGGCGGGGGTTACGGCTGGGACAGCGGGTGTTCTGCAGGGTGGGACCCACCTGACCCTGCGTGACATGATTTAGGGTATCAGGCCGGTCTAAGGAATTTTGTATGCCTACAAATTATCATTCAATCATATACCGGCTTAACGTGTACCTATAGCCCATGGGGATATCACACGTACGTCGACATTCCTCATGGACTTAATTTTCAATTTAGGGAAAGGAATTATATACAAGCAGTGTTTTAGACAAAAGTATAACATGCAGGCATTGTCAGCGAATAGGGCGTTGTCGTGCAATGGTCACTGAAGAACGCGTTTTAGTCCTTGTTTATATTTTTAATTCGTGATATTTCAAATACACAAATATGTATTTGTTTCCATCTTCAAATCGTTGTGAAAGTTACAGTAAAGATAACGAGATTCACATTTAACTCACTGATTGACCACCTTGTTTTCGAAAACTCCTATGACCACCTAGGGTCAATTTGTCCTGATATGTTTTGAATCATAATACGAGTTATATTTATATATATAAGAATAGCATATTTGAATTAAAACTAATAATGAACTTACTATAAAATTGTTTTCCATCAATGAAATGTCATTTATTTAGCTTTAACCCCCAGGCCACACTAGGCTGGAAACGCGCGTTTGGCTAGCCTCAAACAGGGCATCAAATTTAATTTAAATTATAGAATTATTAAATTTCCATATTAATATCTCGTGCGAAAATTCTTTTTTAATTAAAAACCTTGTTTTAGGCTAGCCAAACGCGGGTTTCTTCAGGTTTTCTTAAGTCTTCATCTAGCTGGTATACTAATTACGATAATTCAGGGAATTATAAATTACATTGATAAGGATAACTAAAAATGGTTAAAACACGAAACGTCGTATATGGTTTTACCAAAAAATTAAAAGTCTTAATTAAATAGTCCATGTTTTAATTCTTTAGATACATTGTATTTTAAAAATATGACTTAAGCTAGACTGTATATATACATTTGGTGTAGTTAGACCCAAAACCGATTTCATTTTTTGTTGATATTGATGGTTTGTTTTAGATTTGCTTTATGTATACGTATACATGTATGCATCCGAAGAATGCCTGCACTTGGGTCACGGCACCAGCACTAAAAAACTTCCACTTTTTGGTGTGTAGTTTGTTTCTCGTGATATGATGGATTAGTTAGGTTGACGTGGGTCTGCCCCATGACAGGCGCCTTTAGGTTCTTCGCCACTATACCTTCGAAATATCGAAATAAATATCTTAATTTGTAAGACTTTTTCAATATGAATGCCCAAAAATGTTCTTAGTGCATAACTGTCATAGAAAATGGAACATGGCACTATTCCACAAATCTGAATTTTATAAGATACAAAAAATAATGACATACCACGAAATATATTACTATCAATCTAAATAAAAAGATCATTTCATGAAGTAATCCAGGGTTCCCATTTATATGAAATTTTCCACTTCCCTGAGCAGTTATGCAATATTTTCTAAAATAAAGCAATATTTCCTCAGTCTTTCCTGACTATTTCAGCTCTATCCAACTTTCCTTAAGACTTGCCCCAGGCCACTAGTACACTAGGCTGTAAACGCGCGTTTGGATAGCCTTTCAAACAAAGCTTTTAAATTATAATAGAATTTCCACGCCAGATATTTTTGCACGTATTTTTATCTCACGCGCAAATAAAATTAAAATTCGATTTCCTGTTTGAGGTTACCTATAAACGCGCGTTTCCAGCCTAGTGTGGCCTGGGGCTTAATTAAGGTAAAAACAGCGTATAGAGAATGGAGCATGGCATGGCCTTAAAATGCAGCGTTTCGATTGGGCGATCGGAAATTTCCTCCATCGGGAAACCAATCGAAACGCTGCATTTCAAGGCCATGCCATGCTCTATTCCATGCTCTACGCTGTTTTTACCCTTACATGTCTATGGTTTTCCAGGTCTGTGAGAATCTTATCAACGAAATTTACCACCATGTACATTTAGCGTTTCGATGCTCCATAGTAGGTGGATTAGTTTGTATGTATCGATAGATGGCGCCACAGGCGTGTATGAATATGCATACAGCTACAAGTAAAAACGTTAAGACAGGGACCATGGCAATTGGGAGCTCAGCATGTTTTTATTGAGTTACTTAATAAGTGGAGACTTATCGTGCAAACGACGTTTGTCGTCCTCTTAAGTGGTATTATGACTATCAACCGCGCTTATAAAACACTCAAGCTTTTTTCTTCTTCCAAACTCGTATCTATTTGAATTTATTTTATTGCTGCAGTCTAGCATCATTAAATTGAACCTGAGGGACCTGTATTAGCCACTAAATTGCGATGAGGTAATATAAGTTAAGCGCATGGATGTCTGAATCACCTGCCATGTTTGCGGTGATAGTAGTTACATTTATGGACAACAGATGATGAGATATGCCATTTCAAGTTTTTTTTACAAATTAACATATGGTAATAAACTTGTCGAGGACTAGCTGGAGCTGTTGTTTGTAACCAGGTCACTATAAATGTAATGATGGTCTTTATAAGCTGGGCATGTCCCCAGACTTATTAAGTACAAATAGGGAAAATCTTGAGGTGAACGAGTTTTATAATAGGTATGATGTCCAATTTAACTGTAGAATTTTTGTATAAGGCTCTAACAAGCATGTCATTATACATCTGCACAAAATCATTTGGGGGAACCTCGATTTTTGTGTTTAGCATTGGCACATATACACTGTAGGTGCACTATAATGGATTATAAATAAATAAATGCAAAGTTCTAAGAAAATATAAATGTGTAAATGATGTTGCACAAAATATTATACTAAAATTGGGGCAGTTTTGAGCTATTTATTTCATATATGAATTTTTCTTGTTTGTATTGAGCTAAATTAATACCTGAGGAGCACAGCAGGCCCACTTCCATACACATGTATAAGTCATCTGCAGAAATGCACGGAATTCTGCTTTATAATTGATCCCTTTGCACCCTGTTCGTTCAGAGCTTCCGTAAATATACCCAAATTTTATTTAATGATTTACAGGTTTCACTGTATCCTAAATTTAAGATTGCAATGTCAAAAATGCATTTGTCGAAAAAAACATTAACAGATAAATCAAGGCAATGCAATGGTTTAATTGCAGATTTCACTAATGGAAAAAGCGATTGCTATTTTTTTTTAATCTCTTGGTTTGAGAATATCCACCCTAAAACAAAAAGCAGATATACTGTAGATTCACACTCGTTTTGACCCTAAAGATTGTGATTTTTGCACATAAATACGTTATAAAACCAAGCCTATTATGGCTTAAAGGTGAGGTTAAGGTATATGTTATCTAAGATTTAGGGGTTATCAATGTCTGGCTTTTCTCGTTTCTAACTATAGTAATCGTTACACAAGTCTTATGTCCACCCACTAAAGACTCGTAAAATTATCACCATGCAATGTCGTAAAATGATTGCGATGCACTCTCAACATCGTTATTGGCCTTATAGCAATAACCGCACTCTTGCAAACTGGTTTTATTTTTATTTTTTATAGTGAAAAGCGTTTGTAAATTGATAAGTTATCGCGAATGACATTCAATGCCTGACACGAGTTCTACGAAAAATTCTTGTATACGGTCAGTCAATTACAAGTTGTTGGTTTTTTTTATTTTTTTTTTTTTATTAATGTTTTTTTAACCTGATCACAGGCGAGACAGTGTTGCCAATTTCCAGTTTTAACTATACATGTAGGCAGACACTTAATTGTTGCACGTAAATGCATAAGGGTATAAAACAGCGTAGAGCATGGAATAGCATGGAGCATGGCATGCCCTTGAATTGCAGCGTTTCGATTGGTTTCCCGATTGCGGGAATTTCCGATTGAACAATGTAAAAGCTGCATTTCAAGACCATGACATGCTCCATGCTATTCCATGCTCTACGCTGTTTTTACCCTAAGGATTGCATTGTCAGGGAGTCCAGTCACTAATAGTCTGGAAATGCACTTGGAAAAATAGGGAATTATTCTTGAAATTGGAGTTGCATGTACAGCAGTTGGTGCTCGATTTTCTAAATTGTGCATATCATTCTAACTACTGTATCTGGGTAAGCCTGTTTAAAAGTAATAAAAGGCTTGTTATTTTAATTCCTGTTTGATAAAATTCGGCGAATTTTATAATGTAAATAATAATGTAATATGTATAATGTAAACAATTTCGACATGTAGAATAAGGAGATGGTACGGTTTCATTTTCATATGACCAATGGAATAAAAAAGGAAGTGGAAGTCTGATAAGTGTTTGGTTGCATTACCCAGGTCTGTTAATCAAGTAATTATTTTTATATATAAATACCCTCGTAAAATTTACTGCTTTAACTGTCGACTTTAATTGGTTGCATAATGTAGCGAGTGTGTTGCACCACATCGTTAATCAGTTAGGATTGGAAAATTTAGTCCTTTTCAGACTAAAACTTTCCTTGGATAGTATACTCATGTACAGTATCAAAACCTGCTTACTATGCTTATACGAATGTTTTCCTCCATGGTACGTTACCTCCATATACTAGTAGTTCGTCAACATTTTTTTGTGTGGAAATTGTGGAACACGAAACAATTTGTATGTCTAATCTTAGGGTTATTATTCGCAGGGTGTTCAAAGTATTTAGTCATGCTGATATGCGCATTTGTTAAATAAAGATATGTTTATATACAAAGTTTGTATTACAAACATAACGTAAATCGTTTACTATAGGTCACAAATAATAGTGAGAAATCTGCACGAGCGATTACGATAGGTTTACGATTCATGCGTCATGGTGACGCATGAATCGTAAACGTATATCATAATACTCCCAGGCTATTGACGAAATTTAGGTTGTTTTTATAATATTTTTGTTAAACTTAATGTTTACTACATGTGAACAACGAATTTATCTAATATACATGTACTAGTATATACATGTATATACTCAATATAATGTAAATGTATCGTTTAACTTTTGGCAAATACTTTTTTTAAAAATTTAAATCGACTGTTTTTGTATTAACGAATTCGAATGGCAGTTTTTCAAGATAGCGAAAAATAAACAGATCCAAAAATTTATTCTATCTGAATTTTAAAAATTCTAACTACCGGTACTTAAAACCGTTTTTTTTTTATTAGCTGGTAATTTTTATTAACAGGTTTCGTGCATATAAATAGATGAGTAATTGGCAAAATATAAGTTAAATGGGAATTCCCCATTTGCATGTACATGTACATGTGTATGCAGAAAAGTAAACTAAGTAATGTCCATGTACATTTATACACTGTTGATTTTGACAAGGGTTTGCTTGACTTTTGTGATAACTTTTAGTGATGAGTATGTGCTATACTTTTATGGATGAGCATCATGATCTGTGATAACTTTTATTACATGTAATTATAATAAGCTTGTGCACAATTGTAATATTTGTGTTGCATGGTTTTTTCTGACTTTTACAAAATACATGTGCATTAAATCATTTTTCATGTACTATTTGAGGTCTATCCAATTTCCCAGGCAATTTCAGGTTTTCCAGGTTTGTGAAAACCCTGTATAATCTGTAATTTTTATTGGAATATATACAGTACATGTACATGTACTAGTATGTCGAAATATGTACATGTACATGTACATGTACATTACACTGTGCAATGCATTCTTTCTCGAAGTGCATGTTGATACTATGTACAAGTATGTAGTACATGTATAATGTACATGTACACCCAAAGCTTATGATGCAGTAAGGGTAAAAACAGCGTATAGAACATGGAATAGTATGGAGCATATGGCCTTAAAATGCATTGTTTCAATTGGGCAATTGGAAATTCCCGCCATCGGGAAACCAGTCGAAACGCTGCATTTCAAAGCCATGCCACGCTCCATTCTATTCCATGCTCTACGCTGTTTTTACCTTATAAGATACATGTATATTGTTCAAAACAATTAATTTGCATGGTCCTATCGTTTTTTTGGGTTATTTAATACATGCATATGGCATTTCAAGAATACAAATGTTAATTGGTAGAGAAACAAAATTATCGTTTTACAATTTTAAAGGTGACAGTCACCTGTGCTTTCCATGACAAGACCTGCATAGGCGTGCATTGTCTAGAAAGTAGATAATAGGCACTTGTTCCCAAAATTCCATTACATGGAGGACAGGATGACGACTTTTGTTTTTAAATGAGATGTTTCAGATTCCTGCGTTTCCACGCATTCTTTGTGAGATTAATTAGACCAGGAGACAATGGTTGGCCTTCGTCGCAAATATGGTGACCGTGGTTAATCAACATCATGCAACCAAATATGCTAATTTAAGAGGCTTTATACACAATTACACAGGCAGGGTGCCAAAACTTCAGGTTTCGCACCTTTGTGCTGCATAGTAGAGAAAACGTGCAGTTTGCCAGTTTCGGTACATTTGGGTGATGAGCTAACACCTATTCAGAGTTTTACTTAATGAACTGTTAAGTGATGCCCAACGATGTTGCTGTGTTGGGGCAGGTACTGTATGCTGGTACTTTCATTCGAAAGCCTTCTTGTTTTGGTAGACGTTTTTTTATTCCAGAATTGTGACTGCTCATTTTAGACGCTTGTCCCACTTTTTGGGATTATTTATATATTTCTCGAATTAGCAGCTCCATGTAGGGACATTTTCTCAAGACGTTTAAGCCGAAAATTGCTTAATTTTCCTAAATGAAGGGATACACAAGTTCACCCATGGCATTAGAACCCTTTCCTCAATGCTTGTGCAACACATGTGCTGAGCAGTTGTAATACAAAATATAATGCAGTACTGTAAAGTGGAATGTCTTAATACTTCCGGTTATTTTTTTTTACAAAGAATGAGGGTAGCAAAAAACTGTAATTTGTAATTTATCCTTAGCAGTATTTTTAGAACTATAGATGAGCAATTCAAATAACATGACAGATGCACTTGTTTTTTCTTATGCATTCAAATTCACATAACATCTTCTAGTGTCTTTTAACGTTACATATAATGTTGGAAATACATCAAAAGTCGTGTTTATGACATGTTAACATTCACTCCCGAGTAGATACTTGTACATAAGATCCCCCTTGCTCTCTGCACGTTAAAGACCCCCTTGTATACAAAAGTTTTATGTAGGTGAAGGAGCCCCCCCATACAAAAAAATCTCTCAATTCTGCAGGATTCACCTGGCTGATCGTCTGCAGAATTGTTGACTTTTTCTGTAAAAATCAATTATGATGCATTTCTGCAGAATTAATTACATTGTATGTTGCATTTCTGCAGAAAATTGTAAATTAAAATAAAATCGTTAGAGGAATTCTTATAACTTTCACTGGGCATTATATATGATACCTTATACAGTATAATGGTATTTGTACAATGTACTGTACATGTATATTGAAAACTAACTGCAAGAATGGAAATGCAGCAGACACCTTTCACCATGTACATTTCTGTTAGAAATTCTGCAGAATTATGGTGGACAGTTGTATCCCATGTTTTCTGTTTTAAGAATTCTGCATATATATACTGTAATAGTTTCTGCAGAAAATACACTGTGATATTTGTTTGCTCACTTTCTGCTCATTATTTTTGTATGGGCATTTGGCGTTGGTGTTTAGCCCTTGTGTGAAGAACCTGTGAATAGCGAACTTGTATATAGCGATAACCCTGGAAGTTCCTATAACTCAGTCGGCACGATATATGATCATTACATTTAGATAAACCTGAAAATAGCATGACTTTTTGTTAGGTCCTAATGGTTTGCGCTATTTACAGGTTAAGGGTATAAGAGGATTTCGTTTGGGAAAAAAATGAGCTTATAATTTATCTTCATAAAATCGAAAGTAAAGAGTGCTTTGCATTTAAACAGGTCATCACTGAAGAGGTGTTTGAAAATTAGTATTTATAGCATTAATGCATCTCAAGTAGTTCAGGAAAGTAATTCAAAAGTGAGGTTTGCAAATAAAGTTCAGAGTTCACTCAAATGTCCATCATCGCTCTGTTATCTGAATAAGGGTCGATAAATACATGTACATGTATTTTAGTTCTAATGACAGGGTTGCCAAACATTATTCTTAGAATTTTGTTCAACATACATGTACATGTATAGTTTAAAAAGTATTATTGCACGTCACGAATCAAGGTCAAGTTCTTGATAACGATTTGACTGCATTTACAATATTAAAAAGAACTTTAATTGAGCAAACAGATAAAACGAAATTTTAAATTAATAAAAAAGAAAGGGGTGTTAAAATCCTAGGAAACCTTTATTTATCGATTCCCAAGTACAACAGAACCCCTCTTAACTAATGAAACGACCCGATTAAAATATTAGCTATTAAAGGTTATTATAGGTAAGAGGGGGTTATCTTTTTGAAGTTTTTAATGATAAGATTCTTTAATGTATCTGGACACACACACGGTAAAGGCTAATTTGCAATAAAATATGCAGTTTATGCAGGAAATGAGTCATCCCACAGGGGAAATTCCCATGCTAATACGCCTTAAGTTCATTTCTACTTCTGTGTGCATTACAAAGAAGTAGTACACGTATTAAGGGTACTCAGGCAGAGCATCGTACCTCCATGATTTTGTAGAATTTTGTAAATTTCAACCGGTTAACCGGTTGGGCAAATTTCTACGAAATCATGTGACCAAATACAGCCTCCTGATTGGTCCATGGCTTGTAGGGAGGGTGCGAAGTTCTACGCACCTAAAACGTTGCGTAGTACACGTGTTCTTCGCAAAAGCAAACAAAAAATTGCGTTTTTGCATTAAATGTTCGATGAAAAATGATTTCTTAGAATTAAAAATTTAAAAAATAATCCTTAAAAAAAATCCTCAAAATAATCTACAAAAAATCATAAAAAAATCGAGCAAAACACGCTCAGATTCGACGTTTGTAAAACGTTGGAATGTTTAACTGCGCATGTGCGAAATGGGTACAAAAAATAAACGTGGCTAAGCTGAAAAACATGTCCAGAGAACTTTGGACAGTTATTTTTTCAACATTTAGACTTTTTTGTACATGTAAGGTATTAATTATTAACTACTAAAATGGTTGGGCCCATTGAAATGTTATTAAGTATTAAGTAAGAGGGGTTATTAGCTAATCTCTATTGTCCCTTTGGCAGGCAAAAAAATAGTTTATTAACTAAAAGAGGTTATTAGCTAATAGATAATTTGCTATGAGAAGTTCTACTGTATGCCAAACGAGTATCTTCAATAGCATTTTATTATACATGTATGCTATGGACATTAGCAACTTTCATTTTAAGCTAACAAATCAAGTTAGCAAGCATTACAAAATAAAACTCATGAAAATGCCCAAATTCAGACTAGTAGTTACCAAAAAGTCCAATAAGAGGTCCAGACTTGTTCGCATCTTATTGAATCTTGAAACATTTATCATGGCCAAGCCAGACCAACCCTCGTGATTTACAGTGCCATCATTCATGTGTACCACTCCCCTTTAACAAGGAACACTGCAGGTATTTCTAACTGATAAATAAACTAGTAAGATGAAGCAGTCAACAAATTTGTAACTTATAGGATAGTATCAAGGCAAGTCTCACGTGAAGCACGTGGAATCAAAACTTAAGTTCATGGGGCAATTTAGTATGGTTTTGAGTAAAATTTTTGCAATTTAAGGGTTTAAGGATGTCTTCAAGATGGTAGCACTATCGGCAAATACCCTATTTAAAATTAAAATGAGGAAACAACTATATGTCCGTTCATCCAATTCAAAAATATATATGGGATCAGTCCCCAATTTTTAAAGGGCTCCTAAATAAGACTATCTACATTATATATTTCTGTTACATATACTGTTAATTTATAACAAACTAAGGGGTTTTATCAAAATATTAATTATGTGTTATCTGTAACATACACTTATATACTATAGCTAATATAAACGTTTCTCCATAAAACTTGTTTGTATACAGCATGTAATTATCTAATTTATTAAACATTGGTATAGAAATTGAAATACGAATCATTATTCCAAATTCATAGAACTGAATTCTTTTAATGTTAAAATTGGTGCAATTCTTAACCGGTATATCATTCCTGCAGCTTAATTTCTAAAAAATACAGTAGATCTAGAAGAAATGTTACATGTATACATGTATTTCTTGTTCACATCTCCAAAAATTGAAGCTGTCATTAAAAATTATGTGTGGCAATAATATTTCCCACAATTCTAAAATTTTAGCCTGTTTTTTTTTAAAAACATGAACATGAACCACGAATGCACAGATTTACATGCATGCCTGCAAAAATCCTCAAAAAATTAGCATATGACATGTTTATGCAAATCGGTCACAATTCTGAAAAATGCAAAATGCCCCATTCCAAAAACAAACAAAAAATAAATAAGGTTTGACTCCATTCTGCAGACGCTAACGCTTAAATTGCTCAAAGGTTCCCGGAACTGTTATACGATAAACATTAAAATGCCAGTCAATTAATTGAGTTGCATTTTCCTATTGGCCAGCAAATTATAGATTTTCCTAGGGCCCTATGCATGAACACCTGTTGGACTATGCATATGGCCCGTGTGCCACAGGCAATTCATTATAGATTTGTAGCATTAGGTTAATACATACATTACAGTTACATAATTTAATTATTTTTTCGGTTTTTTTTTTTAGGAAAATACATTCTAGACAAGGTGTGCTCATTTTGGGCTTTGCGGGGGATGGACCACCTCAGTACCAGACTGATAAGAATGCATTCATTTAAAGGGTAGGAAAATAATGCTAATGCATTCTTGGCTATATTATACATTGTGTACGTATTCATGTACTGTACAGCATATGTAACAACTTAATTATGTGCATTTCTCCGATTATCACACACTTAGCTTAATTATGGTAAATATTTGGCGCATGCAGATAGTATTGAATATTTACATGTAGTAGTAGGCCTACCAATCGACTATCATGCGGGGGTGTTTTTTTTTTCTTTTTTCAAACCAGTGTAATTTGATTTAAAGTTAGGCCTAATGGGATGACAATGAAATTGTATCACCATTTGCATAAAAGACAACTTCGCAATGGAGGCTTTAAATAAATAATTAAGAACTGCTTATGATTCGCATAATTACAACAATATTTTTGCCGAATATAAATACTGAAAAAAAAAATCCAGTGTGTGGGTGTGCGAATGGTTCCCTGTGACAGGTTTTCCAGTTTATGGCTTTTTAAAAATCTTTGTTTTATTCTATGCCGCCAAAGCTTTGGGCTGTCAAACTGTATTCATGCTGGTTTATCCTGCAATTAGCATCACGCGTAAACCCTATTGTTTAAATGCAAATTTAGCGGACAGTTGTATATTTATAACCTATGCATATACTTCTGAAATTTTACAACCGGTCACAACCTTGTAAAACTATTTTTATTTTGGAAAAATCACTCCTTACACTCTATTCACACCAAACTTAACTAAGTTGCAATTATCTCCTGCACATGCTCAGTTGAAAGGGGATGCTAAA
>JAQGCC010005179.1:0-11920 GCA_034698905.1 Xestoiulus laeticollis
TTTTTCTCGTTTGCCACAGTCGTCTGGTTTTCGTACAACTTGTTTCCCATTTTCGCGCAGTGTGAACGCAGCTTAAGGCTTCATCTCATAACTTTTATTCATGATTTGTTTTCTAGAATTTGTTTGCAATGGTAGAATAAATTTGCGAGTCAGCGAATTTTTGGTTAAAATATCTTGATACTGTGCTGAAGTTAATAAGAAAATTAATGTAATGTGAGTCATATACAGTATCATTACGTAACTCTTATACGGTACAAATTCGAAAACAATTTCCGTTACTGTAAGTATAACAAACGCATGAAAAAAAATCCATTATGATATGAGCCTCTTGCAGCTCTTGTATTATCGATATTCTTTTGTATGTTTTATTTAGATCATTGTATTTATGTCCGTTTGTGACCCTTGCCTTTTCAATCATATTCGTGGATCGTTCGTTCCGTGCCTTTGATTTTCAAACTTTTTTTTTTCTGTAACTTAATTTTCATTTATTTAATTCGGTTTAGTATAAGATTAAATAATAGGCTCTAATTCGAATGGCCAGATGGATGGGCCCAAAAGCCGAACTGGAAATCGATTTTTGGCTTGGCGTTTTATAGACAGTAGATCTAGGGAAAGGTTTATTGAGTCATGTTCGTGTATTTCAAGCACGTGTTGCGAACAGTTGCCATGACAACCGTCGTTTTATTCCTTTAGCTAATTTATTTCAACAAAAAAAAAACTTCCTACGGATTTCCTTCCCCCACCATTTTTTCACCTTTGACCCTCTTCTGATATTCTAAAAAAATGCTATTCCTTGGTAACGTAATTGCATAGTTATTTCATTTATGCTTTAGCTGACAGTTAATGAAATGTGCAACTTCTGGTAAAAAAAAAATTCTGGCTTTTGTACTGTATCTACAGATTTATCCACTATTTATGTTTAAAAATTTTTATAAAAATCTACTACAGGCAATGCTTTGGACAACTTGAAAATCTCGAATATTTCAAGCTTTAATCATCATTATGACGTCATTTTTGTTTTTTCTTCTCCTCTAAAAGTGACGTCTTTTTTCGTCATTTTATGGTCATTTTTATTGGTCAAAATGACATCTTTTTTAATGGTCAAAATGACATCTTTTTTAATAAAAGTTTCATAAAAGTTCACGTGGAATTTATGGAACCCCTTTTGCCATGTGGACTTTTGTGGATTGCTTTGAACTCCTTCCCCCCTAGTAGCCCACGAGGTTTATGGACACTCCAAATCCGACACTTAAGTTCATTCAGAATATCACGCCCACTGGTGGGAGTAAGATTTTCAGCAATAATTTACCATTGCTTCCTTTGATTTATTGTAAATTTCATTTTAATTGCAGAGAATGAAGAGGAGGATGCAAGGGAGAAAGCGATGGAAAAACGCATGATGATGAGCAGTTCATCTTCTGATCTATCATCCGCAGCCGAAGATGAGAGCAGCGACGAGCGAACCAAGAGTCCCGAGGTTCCATCCAAATCCGTGCGCTGTTCAGCGAGGCAAGCTGCTAGCAAAGCAGCGGCTTTCATCGCAGCCACTGCTCTGGATGAATCCTCGCCCAGATCCCCAACTCCCCTAATTCCAATTCCAGAGCAGGACAACCCGTATACCATTTACAATGCCGCCGCAAACAGCGACGAGGAACTCGATCGACACCTGGATTCTTACACCGCGGATGGCTTGGTAGCCTTCCGGCAGTTTCGTTGCAAGGAATGCGGTAAAGTCTTCAAGTACAAGAAATGCATCAAGAAACACATTTGGCGGGAGCACAATGTGCCTCCGACAAAATACCTCATCGAGTTGGCATCCTCCCCATCAGCGGACGGTGGAAATTGGAAGCTGGTGGCACAGCATGTGGAAGAAAACAAGCTGGAAAATTCCAGAGCCGGTGGTAATGCGGCAGCCAATGCAAGCGAAGGCAACCGGGACGATACTCTTGCCGAGCAGCCACACGGAGTCGCGGGACCTTTCAACGACTATCTGGATTGTCAGTCGCGAGATAACCTTCTCGCGAGAACGTGCCACTTGTGTAGCAAAATCTGCTCGAAGCCGAGCGATCTCAATCGGCACATGATGAAGCACACCGGAGAAAGACCGTTTCAGTGTCCGATGTGCATACGTCGGTTCAAAGCGAAGCGCAGCATGTTATACCACATGCGTTCCGCTCATGGAGCCAAGGTGGAACTAAGTCCAGCGCTGGTGGACAAGTTAACCAGCACAAAGAAATACAAGAAGAATAGAATAAAGTACGATGTCGGGATGGACGAAGAGAGCCAACCGATGTCCGAAAACATGTCCAGCGATAATTCTCAAGGTGAAACTATGCAGCAGAGCAGGGAAGTAGGCGAGCAAAGCGGCATTGGGATGTTCATCAAGACGGAGCCTGAAGATCACTACGAAGACGCCGACGATTTCCAAACTAGCAGAGAGGCAACCGAAAAAGCCGATAGCGTCAAAGCGCAAACTTATGATTTCGGTGCTGCAATGGAAGACAAGATTACGGGAGTGGCCATTTTGCAGCAGACGATACTTACCGAATCGGCAGAAACGCATCCCATGTACGCGGAATCTCTGAATCGGGGACATTTGATCGGCGAAGAAAGCGATGAGGAAGTGGATGCGGAAGACGGCGAGGAATCGCACGTTTACAGCATCGCATCGCTGAAGGGTCCGGATGGCGGGAAAATGCCCAGCGTGATCAAGTACAAGGTGAACCCGCGCTCGGAAGAGATTCTGGTGACACGCATGGTTGGAGCTAACATTGACAACGGGGAGAAGACATATCTGTACAAATGCCACTGGTGCGCCAAGGTGTTTCTGTCTCTCGGCAAGCTGCAGACTCATTTGACGGATCACATACGCGTTTCGCAGAAATCGTTCAATTGCCACGTTTGCGGCGAGATATTTCAGCTGAAAAGCTTGCTTCAGCAGCACAGCGAGGAGCATTTAAAGTCTCCTCAGGGAAATGTTAACCATGATGGACAGGCCGCCGAGCAGCAGGCAATGAACGACAGTTACTCGAGCGGTGATGCCAAAAAAGCAGAAGTCTCCGTCAAGGTGAAGCAGGAAGTTGAACAGAGCGATTCCGACGATCAAAACGAGTCGATTCCAGATGCGGACGATGCACTGCCGAGTTTCTTTTCGCCCGAGGAGCTTTCGCAGATGGTTTCGGCCCCGCTGTCGGTCGCCATAGACTCTGAAAACATGCCCATTGCATCGGGATCGGAAGGCCAGATGTCACCCATGGAGGAAGTAAGCATCAACGGACTACGTGTCGGCTACCGTTGTCGCTTTTGCCAAAAAATATTCGACCGCTTGTTTTCGCTGAATCGACACTTGCGCGTCCACTCTGGAATCAAGCCCTGCTATTGCAAGGACTGCGGGAGAGGATTCAGCGAGCCCCGCAACCTGCGCCATCACGTGATTCGGTTCCATTCGGATGGGAGTCAGCGGCATCTTTTACGGCGCAGTGCTGCAAGTGCCTCGCAGCGAGTGAAGGGCCGGCGACGCTTCGAAATGTCCAAGCCCATCACCGGGGCCACACGCTCTTCCTACTTGAAAAAAATGGCCTTTCTTAATGCTGGCGTGTTTTCGCAATATGCCACCTTCCTAGCTGCGAGGAAGCCCCTTGCCATTCCCGATCAGCCTCAGAAAGAGGATAGGGATTGCGGTCTAGACCAACCTAGAAACTCGAGCCACGTGGACGTTGCCAAGTCCCACCCTGCCGAACTAGACGGTCTTGCAGGGGACGACAAGGTAACGGTTATTTATCCTACAGATGTCCATGTTAAGTCTGAAATTAGTGCTAGCGATGGAGAATGCGTTGGGGCTGCTTCGCCCCAGAGCGACCGTGAGATTTGGTCTGACCCAAAGAGGTCGCTCATAGGCAGTTTGCGGAAACCGAAATCTTCAAAGAATGGTAATGCAGCCCTTAACCAGCCTTGAGTTTCAAACATTGACATGAATGGCCAAAAAAGATGTTTTTTGTGACTGGATCTCTGATCTTCCCATCTTAAATTCTGTATAATTGCGTTAGTTTGTGTTGCTATAGCTGATGGATTGTTGTTCGGGTGTCCTAATTGGCTCCGTTGCATCAAAACAACTTCTTTGGCCCTATGAAATGTAGCGCTTGTCTCTTTATCACTGTCCCTTTCTTCTCAAATAGCTTCACCTCCACTTACATCCACATCACCTGAAACATTAATCCAGTCTGCTCATTCGGCACAGGAACAAAATGACGGTGCGGAGCCGGGAGAGATAGAATTGGCCGAACCATCCAGTGCCTTTGACCAAGCTGCTGCTGCTGCTGCTGCTGTGGCTGCAATCAAGTTATCATTCACGGGACAGCAGGAAGTGATGCCACCAAGGAAGCAGAAGCGGAGCAGAGGAAACAATAAATATTTTTCAACATATTCTCCTAGGTATTCAATTTAATTCGTTACCCTGCAGTCAGCATGTAATATTCCATTTAACAGGCGGCAAAGCGCCAGATTTTTAGTGGGAAGAGTATACGGTCGTGGCTGCTTTTTGGGGAACTATCCCGGTATCCCGGGTTCGAACCCGGGTCTCCCGAGTTCCAGGAGCTAAGCAAAACCACTAAGCCAACCGTGTCGGTATATTTCAATAGATGATAAGGTTGAGATGTTAGGTGCATTCAAGCTAACGAAAGTTAGCCAGGCTAAGCTAAGATTATGCTTGACGGAGGCTTGAGTGGGCTGGCCAATTTTGTGATATTCTGTATTGGGGCGCCAATCTATGGCTCTTCATCTAATTCGTTGTGATAGAGGCTGCGCCCAGCCTCGGTTGCTACGAATTTAGCCGAATTTGGCTCTTAAGCTTGCTAAAATTCGCAACTTGAGCGCATGGGCGCCCGCAGAAAATTTTCTAGGGGGTAGGGGGGCAAAATATTTTTAGGCTTTACAAAGGGATGGGGAGGTGTTAAGGTAAGCAGGGAGCCATCAAACCAGGGGGGGCAAGTGCCCCCTCCTGCGGGCGCCTATGCTTGAGCGCAATTTTGCCGTTGCATTTTAAATAGTTTGCTTAGTTAAGAGGGTTGCATACCAGAATAAGCCTTTTTTTTCTAAATTATTTTTTATTTAATTTTGGAAACTGTTGGGAACAAATGGGACGTACGAGGACCTAGCATAAATATTCTATTATTTGCTTAAATTTTTTGTTTATGTATATCTATATTCCATTTAATGGAAATATGTCCGTAAAGTTTATAATTGTAGAGGGTCTGGTAAACTTTACGGACATATTTCCATGAAATGGAATATACATTTACTTAAACAAAAAATTTAAACAAATAATAGAATATTTATGCTAGGTTCTCGTACATTTCATTTGTTACTATCAGTTTCCAAAATGAAATCAAAAAATATTTTAGAAAAGGCTTATTTTGGTATGCAACCCTCTTAAACAAGATTCACGTTTATTCGAATATTTCAATAAATGTGATATGGGAAAACAAGATTTTTTCCATCATCATTACTAGATGTGCATTATTTATATCCCGAATGATTTTCGAAATTGGATTTTTACACATGAAGTTTTTATGAGGTGGCATTTTACCAAACGGCTATACAGAACGTCAATTTTCATGGCATATTTCATCCAAAACGCAGTCTGGTTGTTTTTATATGCGCATGATGTTATGATTATACAATGTAGTTGGTACAAGATTATAGTAGGGGCATGAAACTGGTATAAGCACATACATGTCCACTGTAGTCTGATGGTAAAACTAACACTTGTCAAACTTTAAAATATGTAAAACAAAAGAACTGCCCAGGTTTGGCAGAACATATTTAATGTATAGTTGGATTTGGTTGAAATCCTGAGGCAGTAGGCCATAAGTACATTAAACTATAAAGCTTTCATTATCTTCTCTATACTTTTTTTTTGTAAGAAAATTCTATGAAAATTAGCACAAAACAAGAGTGCAAAATTGAGAAAGCTAGACAAAGAATTCCACTATTTTAGGAGCTTGTGACACCTTTTCTGCAATCAATGTGTAATTTTTTAATTATGAATAATTTTCAATCACTTTGATTACAAATTATCCTGAATTAGGATATAATTTTCATTAAAATTTGGCATTTAGTATGAACATTTTGATATTACATTTAATCATCAAGTTTAGGTGATTTTCTGATACTGTTGAACCTCGATTTTATGAACTCATCAGCACGTGGCAAATAACTTTTCAAATTTATTAACCATCTATGGTCCCAATTAGTTCATAAAATCGAGGTTCTATTGTACAATATCTGTATTTTAGACCAGTTAAAATGACGTCCTCTTTTGTAACCTGCGTAACAGACGCCGTTTGCGAGTTTAAAACTATAGTAGAACCTGTCTAAAAGCATAAAATTTGCTGGTCCCAACTTGCAGAGACTCGTGTATAAAAGAACCTGCCTGAAAGCATACAGTATATTTAACTGACGGTGTTCTTTTTTAGCTGGCACAGGCCTCAACCTTGGGAAAATTAATTAAAAATATTGTTTTATATGTAATTTAATACTTGGGATTTGGCTTTGATAAAAAAAATTAAGATGGTGAAACAGAAGAAGATTTATGATTTTTTCAAACCTGCCCAACAAAATTGATGTACAGTACAAGTAATAAATGGAATAAAACAACTCTTAATATTAATTTGACTTTTCGTTTTTATTAACCATCTCTGGTTCCAATTAGTTCATAAAATCGAGGTTCTACGTCGTCTTTTGTAACCTGCGTAACAGGCGCCGTTTATGAGTTTAAAACTACAATTAAATTTAGTAGAACCTGTCTAAAAGCATAAAATGTGCTGGTCCCAACTTGCAGAGACTCGTGTATAAAAGAACCTGCCTGAAATTGAAAGTATACAGTATACATGCATTTCACTGACACTGACCCCAAGAGTATATACATTTAGACGGGTTCTACTGTGCCATTTTCACTAATATACATTTCTTGAAATTAAAACAATATACAAAATACTGATTTTGTTTCTAAATTGAAAAGTGCCCCCTGAACACGCTTTTCACTGCTTAACGGAGGAGTAAAAGAAAGCCGGTTGCAGCAGCAGCACTTTATAACGAATTATTAAAATTAAATCAAATAAAATATGCATATATTAACTTCAATAGTTTTATTTTCTTTGAAATTTCAAGTAGTTGCCAGATATTAGAGGGTTTGTGCAGGTTTCCTTTAACCGGACGACGTTAATGGGTTTGTGATCGCATGAGGGGACACGACAATTGCATTAGTTTAACGTGATACCACAACGTCTTTGAGTAGCATAACTTATTGATGCGCATGCGTAATAGTGTTTATCGTTCTTGTTAAGATTAAAGGAAACTTGCACAATCCCTCTATTATGTTAAAGTTTATGGCCCTTATACTGTTATATTTGAAAAAAAAAATTCAATTATTTTATGTTCAATATTTCAATTTTGTGTTTTATGCTAATGAAACAATTTCTAAATGAAAAATTATTTTAGTAAATTTAAGATTAGTTTAAATTCAAATATGCCACCCTTAAATATAAATATAACTCATATATGTTTAAAAACTTGGGACCAAATTGCTGGACCCATGGTGGTCATCTTAGTTTTAAAACAAGGTGCTCATGAGGGGGGTTAATAGATTTAACTGATATATTGGTGCACATGACCATGTGAAATTTTAATTGGATATACCAAAAAATATTGCCAAATATATAAGGAACAGAAATTTTCCTCCTGGTCAACTTAAGATTATAGCATGTTTTTTTTCCAAATACTCATTTAATCTCCCCAATCCCCATTATTAATTACTAAGCCCTTACCTTTTTTATTGAGTTTTTGCACTTAAATCTGGATGCTCTTCTCTTCAACTGCTCTTCACTAAATTCACTTAGTAGAACAAGTCTTGTCTGAACCCAGAAATTTTTTTCCAGAGCTATTTATCCTCAAGTTTTTAGACTCAGATAGAGATGCCAATTCTTGTGACGCACTACATGTAGGAACAGCTCCTATTTTTTTCAAGGTTAAAGGTATAGGACTGGCCAAAAGTCTATGACGTTTTGCCACATTCTGCTTTTGGTTCCCCATTGCTAAACTGATGTCTGCTTTCGGCCTATCAGATGACGGATTTAACAATGGGGCTGGTCACGGGGAGGCCTGCTTTCATATGCATTCCCTTCTGTTAGCTGAGACTTTTGTGACAGGCTCCATGCCCTGGTAATAAATTAAACACGGTTATCCATGGAAATGGATGATGTCAATTTGATAATCAAGGCCAGCCATAAGGAGACAATTAAACCAAATTGAAGGAAATACATGTATCAAAATACTGCTAAGTGTAACAAAATGTGGTTAAGTTAATGGCATCTGCAATGCAGCTGCTGTATATAATGTCGTTATGGGAAAATGCACTGATCTATATTTATACAGTAAGCTAGTAAAACGAATGGTATAAATTGGTAATTTGGTATTCAAAACGTACAAGAGGACAAATTTGGTCACAAATTTACTACGCAGAATTTATAATAATTTCAATTTTAAATTATATAATTTACTCAATTTTAATGGTGATTATTAATTGACCAAAGTTGATTAATAGAGTTGTCAATTAATATACTGTGCAAAAATATTTAGATATTAAATATTAAGACCCCTCCATATAGCGTACTACCTGTGAGTAGCGTACCCTCGCAGTCGGCACGGATCGATTTTATATAATAAACTATACCTCCATATAGCGTATTCCCTGCGAAACGCGACTTGCGCACTGGTTTCTTGAGACAAAATCACGGTTTTACCTGCGAAGATCGTATGCCAAAGTATGCAACAATGAAATTTCACCCAGTGGGAAATCCCAAAATGAGGGCGATAAATGTCAAATAAAATACATTAGCATTGTGAATGCATATTTACCATTTAGAAAAGGGGTTTAGATACTTGCATGTACACCCAATATAAAGTAAAAAGGGCTAGATCTACATAAATACAGTTGTGTACGAGCGTATATACATGTATTTGTTTTCTATATACATGTATTTATGTATTTTTCGGTTTTGTTTATGTTAAAAACTATTTAAAATTGCAACATATACATGTATATATTTGTGCATCTTCATTAGGATAATATCTGATTCATTATGGTCATCACTTTAGCTGAACCTTCATATAGCACATCCCTCCAAGTAGCACACCCCATGGTTTGGTCCCAATGGGGTGCGCTATTCACAGGTTTCACTGTATTGACAAATAAAGGCTAAGCTTTGGATAAATTCTATTAGTCTTATCACAGGACAATAAATTAAAATAGTTAAAACAATAGGATTTTCTTTGATCTAATTGCCAACAGTATAGAAACCAATGGGCTAAATTAGCATTGTAATAAAAAACATATATAGTTTCTTTATTGATTTTTTGACCAAGGAATCATGTCAACTGATGGCCCAACGATTTCTGCTAGAGATTAAATTCCGATTTTACTTTTCACCCTTTTATATAACGACATTTTTTACTCTAATGCTATATTTGCATTGCTTTCATTTTTAAATTTTGAAATTTTTCTTCAAGATTTGTTGACTCTGTCAACAATTCTCAAATAAATCTAATGAATAAGCAGGTAAAGTAAACATGAAAATAATTATCTGAGTTTGATTCAGCAAGCGATTTGAAATTTTTTATTATAATTACCATACTTCAGACATTGATAATTTCAAACATTTTAAATTTTTTTCATTTTTATGAAGTACATGTAAATATTATTATATTGTTATTATAAATATATTAAAGCCAATTTAAATGTAACATTCAAAATAGTATATACCAATATTATATTCAATGTGGAATTAAAAAAACATTTGATAATTTTAATACATGTATTTTCAAACTTCAGCATTTTATGATTGCGGTGCGAACACCCTGTATATTTCCTTGGTTTTTATTGTAGTCCATATATGCAAGCGCCGTGATTTTGCTTTGCTAATCATGGCGACGTCAATGACATCTACTGGCAATTATGTGAAAACCAAAAATCGAATTTCACGTAAATGGTATTTAATTTCTGTATTTATTAATTAATTTGGCAAAACAATAGATTAGAAAAGTGAAATTCGATTGACGAGGACACGAAGTAATAATGTGAAACGTTGGAGAAAGTCTGGGACGAAAAACACCGCGAATAAACGTCGAATTCCACTCGTATCTGGCATATGATAATGGTAATTATCAAAAGATAAAAGTTTCATTGTTTTGGAATGTTAAATATTTTTGTAAAATATTAAGACAGGTACTTGAGTTTCGATTTCTATAACACAGTGATAGTTGTTTTTATCATTTTTCGTAAATTGGTGATTTTTTTTGGTTTTTATATCTAACTTGTTTAATGTTTTAAGATAAAGATCACCCGAAAGTAGGCCTAAGTTTACATTTTTTTTTATAAACACCGTATACTGTGTACCGCACCCTTATAAATAGAGCAATTAGTCATGCAAGGATCAATTTTCAATTTGATTTCACAATTATTTGTATAACTATATAAGGGTGACATGTATTTGGTATGGTTGATCTATTTTACTTATTTTATCATGGACTTTTTTAAACAAATTTCGACATTTTTCTGAATTTTGATAAGCTAATTAAATGTAATCTTGATGACTCAGAAATGTGTGTTATTATATTGGTCATCTCATTCAGTTCACATCTGGAAAATATATATTCCAATGACCTCGATTTGTGTAAATGTCATTGATGTATTGGCAATTAACATCTTGACCAGATTTTCATATATACATGTAATTATAAGTGTTAAGAGTTTTAATTATAGCTATTTCCTATTTTAACAGATGATTTCTACAATTGACCAAGCCTAGGATAAACCAAAATGGGATTAAAATTACTAGATTAAAACGTAAAGGAGTTTTAAGAAGCACAGCATGATACTTATACTTGCCCCTGTGGGACTACCAATTTTTGAACCTGCAAGGTAAGATCTATCAATTTAACATTAAGCTGGAAATTATTTTGCCAAGAAAAGCTTTAAAAATATGTGCTTTCCAATGCATGGTTGCCAGATGAGCACATTTTCTTACTTGTTATTCCTTTGTTCATTTCCTTTGCTAATTAACGCAGGAAATGAAAAGCAATGAGGTTAAGGGTTGGGGAGATCATGTTTTGTCTGTGCTGCTACCAAACCAGTTGTTCATATTACTTTACTTCCTTTGGGTATAAAAATTAGATCAAGTTCATTAAGAATACAATGGATAGTGAGCATTGAAAGATTTGTAAAATTTGTAAAAGCAGGCCTGATTTTAATATCATTTTTAATCACTCAATGCTTGAAAAAACTTGATCAATGATTTGTTTTTTTGTAAAACTGGCAAGAGCTCAGGTGAAGTGTTGTCTTCATAATTTGTGTTGCGTAAAAAAATTTGAGTAGGCCCTACATACACTCGTATTTAAGGTTGGTTTCTAGGGATGAACCTCACAGCAAAAAAAATCTACTGTAGGCCTACATGTACTTTATTCAAATACTCGTTTTTTGAAAAAAAGTGCTGTTAATTGCATCATTTTAAAGGGCCATTATTTTTGCAATCCCTAATTTTAGGAAATTAGACTTTTTTATGTAAAAATACAGTTTTCTGTAGAACTTTTATTGCACTTCAGCATGCACTTTTTAAAAACTGTACTTTTAACACCCCTCTATCATTATGACATTTGTTTGCTGAGTGTACGTTACTTAGTTGAATTGAATGACTGAATCTTTTCTGCTGGGGTTACTCAGGAATAGGCTGAAAAATGATCTTCAAAGTATTATCAAAGTAAAATGATGTATTTCGCAAAATGTATGCTTGGCTCCTTGAACTCGGGAGACCCAGGTTCAAACCCCGGTCGGCTATCCTGGTTGTGGTTTTTCGTGGTTTCCCACAAC
>JAQGCC010005180.1:0-11919 GCA_034698905.1 Xestoiulus laeticollis
TTTATATATATCACGAATTAAAATGTTTTATATAGCGGAAAATTTTATACAAATTATATATGGCATTTGGGACAATTTACTTTTATCTTTATATGTATAAATTATATGAATATTTTTAATTTCATTTGAACTCAATTTTTGATATTTTAAAAGCATGCAAAATTCTCGGATTTAAAGCATTAATATTGCCAGTCCTTTAGCATGTAGGCTATAAAAAAAATTGGTTATGATTCCTGCAAATGCAATAAGTACAGATAACTTTTAAATTATGCTATAAATGCGATTTACTCATTTTAGCATTCGTCAGGCATTATCATTAAAACAATTTAATCCAAGCAGTGCATGCGTTGACTGGAACAAATTAAATTATCAACGTTTCTGTAGAGCGGAAGTGGAGAAATAAAGCAGTGACCGGTTCAATTACAAAACTTTCACAGCCATCCCTTGAGAATTGGCTGCTTTTCAGCTTAACTTTGCAGAAGTGGCGCAGACATATTTCAAAATAATTTTCAGCAAAAGCCATTAATGCTGGCAAGGGCCATTGGTATCAGATTGATATTTTCTTCGATAACTTTCGAGTAATACCATATCCACGCAACCATCTAAACGTTTCCAGACGAAATATAGAAAATATTATCGATTTTGCCACTAGGCCAACCGTGCCATGATAAGTTTGGATGAAACCAAAAGTATCTACCTTGCACTTTTAGGGGGATACCAATTAAGCTTTATGATTCTGTATAGCACTAGCGGCTATCTCTTGCCTTAGCTAATATTATATAGGGCGATGGTGGATACGACACGTTGAAAATGGTATCGGAAAAAAAAATCTAGCTGAATATACATATATACTATCGCAAAATCGAACTCTAGAAATCCTCTACTCATTTAAATAATGCATTGCAAATCCCCGAAATAGATGTCCACGACGAATCTTTCATATAACATGTATACCTCTTATGTATTTCAGCTTATGAGTATTTCATATTACAAACTTAATCCGAGACATTTTTACATTCTTATTTTCAAAATTAAGGATTTGTATTAAGATTTATTATCTTTTAAAACATTAGATCTGGTGAATTCTATCTTATCTTAAACGTAATAAAATCAGACATTGTTTTGCATATGTAAATGTGCGTGTGACTTTATTTCAGGGGCTAGATATCTATCCTCAAGCACGAATTTCTGTTTTGACGTTGCTTAAAAATTTAGCAGCTGAATACAGTCATGTGTCGTGTAAACTTTTTTTGTCCTCTTTAGTGTGGTCACAGATTTTATCCACTTGGCGCATCAATCTTACATTGTATATAGTTTACTATTTTAAAATAAATTAAAACTTATGCTGGAGAGACATTTTTAAAAAAATAATATATGTTATTCGTAGAAATTATCTATACAATCTTGAGAAAATGCAATCATTGGTTCATAAGTTAATATAAAACCTCATGAATGTATCCTAAATGCATATTGTTGCATGAATGCATATTGTTTATGCCATCTGTTGAACACCCCTGCTATACACTGCGCCATTAAATTAAGTTGAAGTTATGGCATTTCGTCTCATTTCTTGGACATATTTTAATATATTTTCAATTTCAGTGTTAAAAGGAGCGCATACCAGAATAAGCCATTTTTTCTAAATTATTTAATTTAATTTTGGAAACTGTTAGGAACCAATGCAGTGTACGAGGACCTATCATTAATATTCTATTATTTGTTTAAATATATGTATATTACATTTCATTGAAATATGTCTGTAAAGTTTACCAGACCCTCTACAATTATAAACTTTACAGACATATTTCCATGAAATGTATTATACATATACATAAACTAAAAATTGAAACAAATAATAGAATGTATATGCTAAGTCCTCGTGCTGTTCATATCAGTTTCCAAAATAAACTTAAAAAATTATTTAGAAAAAGACTTATTCTGGTGTTCAACCCTCTTGAGTTATCAAGATGGTGAACTGACTTTCAAATATTTTTGAAAATGAAATTTGTAATATCCTAGAATATATCCTGCTTTTCAAAATTAATAATTCTGCGATGGAAATAAAATCAATTGTCAACTGTGGACATTTCATCCATCGCAGTTTGTATGCTCGATGCCCTCTTAAGGCAATTGTGGTAATGCCACGTTGAAAGTATTCTCATCAAGGGTATTTTCGTTAAGAAACTGAAGTCACGTGATAAAGGTACATGTAGGTCCGAATGATCTATGCAGGCACCGTTTAAAGAAGGGCGAGAAAAATAAGGCTGAAATTCCCCTTAGGAAAGGACGGATGATTAATCTGAATGATTTAAGATGTTTACTCACCATAAATATTAAGCCTGGCTGCATGTTCAACACGTCCAACTTTATTGTGGGCGATGCATTTGTATTCACCGCCGTCTTCGATTTTCGATTTGCTGATATTCATGTTGCTAATAACATCGCCAACTGCGGTAACATATTCGTCCACCGAGACTCGTCTGGACTTCGTAATGGACATGCCATCAAGGGTCCATTCAAAATTGGGTGGTGGATTACCCGATGCAACACATTCTAATGAGACCGATGGACCCGGTTCCATGGTGACTTCCGAGAAAACCTGATGAAATACAGGAGTAGCATCTGAAAACGGACAAAATACGAGATTAGAGAGGCATTACCGTCAAATCCAACTTGCGACATTGTCCATCTATTGTAAAGCTTATGTGGTCTCCAGATTGGGTGAACACGACTGCATGGCTACCAAGTAGACACTATCCATGCAATGGAGGAAACCACACCGCCAATGTTACAATATTTAACAGTCCCTTGCACTGTAGTACATTCGGAATACATGACACTACAGATATATTTTAAATGATAGACTTCTAACTTTTTATTGAATTGTGCTGTTTGTACTATACTTTTTCTGCTATCTTGAAACTCATTGCATATCATCCATTACCAAAGTGGCTGGATAGAAATATCGGTTTTGAAGGCCTGAATGTTATTTGAAGTTAGATAGTACATTTTTATGTCTTTAAGGAGTCGACCTCTTGAAATCATGCATGTCACATGTCAATGATGGTGAACATCAGTGTAAGACTTGTATGTAATCGGTTTGAGATTACTTTTCAATTGAGTTGTAAACCTGGAATTGCTAGAGAAATAAGATACACCTGGAATAGTCAGGGAAAAGTGATTTATTTTGTGAAAGTCAGGGAAATGCATCACAAACATAATTGTTTTCACATTGTCAGATACTACCGGGTAGTTAGCCAAGAAGTCACAGGTTTAGACACTCAGCCAGCCCTGCATCTTTAGAAATGGGAAATTCCCCTTTTAACTCATTTTAAAATCATTTTACCTCAATAAAAATTTTAATCTGTTTTTCCCAGGCTGGTTAGGCAAAAAATATTTTGTCTACTAGTGCATTACAATTATTTCAGTGTACGAATATTACACTGAAATCATTGTTCTAACTACAAAAGCTCATTAAATGTAGTTAATAGTTATTCAGTTATGACAGTGATAAAACTTAGTAGATTGTGAAGAGAAAGTCAGAAAAATTAAAAATGTCATTTCTGTGGGATCCCTGAAATATAGAATATGCAGTGTACATGATTGTACGTTATCGAAAACCACAAAATATGCAAGATGGTTAGCAAAGCGTAGGTTTCAGTGCAAAGCTTAGGCCAACGTGTTTGGCACATTGTTAAATCCTTATTTGATCCACTTATTAGATGAAATTTGTGGCTAGGCACGGTAATGATTGCAGCCATTTCAGTCTGCCATCGAAATAAACCGCCGGCTTACCTTCGGTGCAGTACAAAGGCAATAGCTATATATACAATGCACTGTGATCACAGTCTCGTTAGACTATGATGAATACATGTGGTGATGGTGAGGATAATAAATAAGGAACACAATCAAACATTGATAGATGATTTAACCAACGTGAGCCAATATTTCATAGCAAATTAGGGCAGAAAATTGTATCCCAGGATTTATTTCTAGATATTAATGTAATTTAGAATTATATAATTAAAGCTTACATGGATGTGCATTGCATGCAATCAAAAGTTTGTTTGATTGCTTATGCTTAAAAGAGATATTGAAGTAATGGTTTATTACAATGTGTCGATATTATGCATTTACATTTAAATGTATGTAATATACAGGGTGGCACAAGAAAGAATATATAGACAATTATTTGAAAAATGATAAGAACTGTAAGTTATAGGTAATTTAATTCACTTTGTTAAACTTGACCTTTCAAAATTCCATCTAGGTTATGTGACTGCTTTATTAGGATCAGTGATATATAAACCACATTTAAACACTTTGATGTACCAATGTGTACATCCAGTACATAACGTGTAATGAACATTTCTTTAAAATAGATGGAATTAAACGAACTGATATGTATTTATCCATGTTTTTCAACTTGACATGACAGTATTTGGTCATCATGAACCAAGTAAATTAAAGTTGACGACAAAACTTGTATTAAAATTGTGTCAGTGATAGCTAGATGTAACAGTTTGTGTCCCAAAACATTTTGTGTATTATTAATTAAAATTCACTTAAAAATGTTTTTTTTTAAATACATGTACTATATAAGAAATATTTTTATTTTAAATTAGAAAAAAATGCGAACGAAGGCACTTAATATAGTTCATACCAGGAGATTCTCAAACTATGAACGTTATTACATGTAGTATAGTGTATATAGTCGTCATTAGGTGACACATGATGTCGACATCTATAAAATCGTTGATGAAGTCAATGATTTTACTTAAAATCCTTAGAAGGAGATTCGGTTGACCTCCCTTAACAACCTTTTAAATCGATTTCGACAATCGTTGCGTGGCCTTAAATGGATTTTATCTTCGTTTAAGCTGTGGCATAGAAAGGGCTCCAGCTGGTTAGTGTTGCCTATCAAGGGTGTATTCCTCATAGACTTACTTAAGAGAATCTTTCAGACTCGTATTAATCTATGGATCGAAGAATTGAAAATTCGCGGTGGCTTACTAACCATTCATGGGGTTGCAGCTGCGAGCCCATTATGTGAGATTTGATGCAATTTTCAAATAGACGAATATATATACTATGGCTCGAGTAGGCTAACCCAGCTACCCGTTTTCCCATAGGATGAGTTTGCCTTAGGTATAGTGACTTCTTCAAGACCTGCATGCATCTTTAGGAACAAAGTGCCAACACAATCCAGAGTGGCAAATATACGACCTTTTAGGCATTAGATCTTAAAAGAGGTTCATGGTACTTAATTCCCTTCGCAAATCAGATATTGTTATAGGAATTGCTCGACTTCTTCCTAGTTTATTTAAGGAGCAGTTTTTGATGCGAGAGAAATGCACTTTTCAATGACAAATGTAAAGCAAGTGTACTTTTAGTGGCCAAATCCATCGGGAGTATCTAGAGTCTTCATGCATTTTTAAAATTCCCACTTTATAAAATAGGTACACAAAATAAAAAAAAGGTTTACTTTTACGCTCGAAATCTCCAAATAAGCCAGTTCGTATCGGTAGATGTCATATATTATGTAATATTGTAGCTCTTGAGCTATACCAAATATAACATTGAACATTCTTATATTATGCCGATATTCTGTATATGGTATTTAAATTGATTATTGTCGTTTTTACGTCGTTATCAAAAGTGGATTTGAACAGATGCGATATTTGAAGAAAATCTTGATTTTAAGTAGAATAGAAAAAAAAACTGAAGACAAAAATGAAAAAAAAATTGCTTTGTCACTGTTGAGCATATTGTGCAGATACATCTATATGTTTAGCCTAAAGTGAACGTGTATAGTTTACATGGTGAAGAATTATATTTAATAAACAACTTTATTTAGTTCAGGTTGCAGTGCATTTCAATTCATTTTCATAACCTTTCAGTTATCACATTGGCATATATATTGCCATATTTTCTGAAGTGCAATTCAAAATGAACTTAAGAATAATTCGGATAATTTAATTCGAATTTAATTTAATAAAAATAATAGTATAATTAGTATAATAAATTAAAATACTAATTCAATATGACATAATGAAGATGCAATACACAGCAAATTGAAACTTAAAAACTGTTCACGAAGATAAAATAATACATCTTCACAAATTGTACATAATTGTTTAATTACTTATTAAAATAGTGTATCTTATTACGTGTATATAAGATATTTTAATTATGCAGTGTAGGCTTAAATCAAGCAACCTTAATGCTAATCTAGAATATTAGTTATTTTCTCAAATATTTAAAACGAAAATTCAGAGGTTGATTCTCATTAAACGTTATCTTAACCATATATTATCTACTGTGGTAAGTGCATATGGTGATATATTTTGAAATTTATTGTAGTAAAGATTGCAAAAATGACAGGTAGAAGCATAGACAACATCATGACAAGGTAAGAAGTTGCTGAATGTTTTAATGAAAAAGTTAGTCATCGTGACATATTCTAGCAGTTATCATCAGTGTATTTCATCTATTCATTTTTCTCTTTTCTCCAATAAATGAAAGGCTTTGATGGCAACATGCAACGTGCAAATACTCCTGAGGGGTTTTGGCGAACTAATGAAACTGTTATCATCTTTCTTAGCCTTATGGAGAAAAAAAAACACTTCCAGGGCGTCTAGCAAGATTTTCTTCATACTTGTCTTATAACTGTCTGTTGGTAGAAAGCAAGACTTTTGTGTTTTTGGTCACAATAACTAACGAGCTGTTTGTAGTGCCCTTATCCCTTGTTTCCATTACCAGGTTTAATTTGACCGTTGACAGGTGCCAGAGAGTATCTTTGTCCAGAACCACTGGCAGAATCCTTTGCCAACGTAATGTATTTTGTCAGTAAGCTGCAGTAATCATTGTGCTTGCACCTGATAAACAACAACACAAACATGTTTGTCATCCTAAGTACAAGCTGATGATGTTGTGTTTTTTCATTAATAAATAATAGCACAACAATGGCAATCGATTATTTTAATAAATATACAAAAGTCACATCTTATAAATTGTAGAGCCATTTATATCTCATACCTAAATGCACGTACCTGAACTTAATTTTAAACATTTTTAATTTTTGGGAGCAAACTTAGTAATACAGTAGAACCTGTCTAAAATAATCCTGTGTAAAATAATTTCCTCTCTAAAATAATAAAATGCCCCGATCCCGATTTGGGTCTTTGTATAAAATGATAAAACTCCACAAAGTGCTAATTAATTATTTATATCGGTTTAAATATCAAATATCAAAAATGTCATACTATACATGTATATACATGTATACATGTTTAAAAATTGACAAAACGTGGAAATTCCCTATTTTGCAGTTGTATATATACCCTGTAGTATGTTTAAAGATGAACCTGTCTGTAATAATAACCTGTCTAAAATAATGTTTTCCCTTGTGTCAAGAGTATTATTTCAGACAGGTTCTACTGTACGTGTCAACTAAAAATCGCACATGAAATCAGATGCACTATATAATATGCAAATCCATTCCTTGTTAATAACTTTATATGAAATGCTCATAAAATATATTGAAATTCTGGAATTTATTAAAATATGGGCATTGTACTGCATTGCTATACCGGATTCGGTATTGCAATATAACATGGTAGATTTTATTGCATTCTCCAGCTGGAGAATGCTCATTTTTAGCTGATGCTCTTTTTTAATTCCATGAAGTTTGAAAAATTAATCATGAACTCTTGCAAATAAATCAAGAGTTTAAGAAGATAAATCATTCTTAGTGCAGTTTATCTTAGGGCTGTATAAAAACTTAGGAATTCGCGAAATTCTGCATTTTGTATACATAAATCATTTAATGCGGAAGGAAAAGGAATGTGCCACCCTTGTTGAAATAACATAACAGATCGTATAAATACAGACCGTTAATTAAATTGACGTATAATTTGTATTTAAAAACAATTAGGCCTACTATTAAACTTCTTAAAAAAATTGTAATATTCTTCTGTTAGAAATTGCTTTAGCAGAAATGGTGGCAAGTTTTTTTATCTGAACGATATGCTATATTAAATTGCAAAGCACCTGTAGTTTAAAAGCGATATATTGAATAATAATGCCTCATACAGCGTGATTTATTTACCATAGCTCAAAATGTGCCTTATTTCTATAAGCAGAATATTTTGGAGGTGAGTTAATGACTTCTAGTTGCTGTTATCATTCATTGAATTATGTTCGGGAAGCGGCATTTTGGGCCATTAACCAGATTAAATATTTTGCCTATGAATTATGGGTATTTGAGGCAATATCTGGCTGAGTTTGTTGATTTTTTATGCGTGAAAATGGTAAGAAAAAAAAATAAGATGTTCGAGCCAAAATTTACGTCAAAATGAGCATTAAAAAGAAATTGGCTCAAAACGAAAAGTGAGATATCTGAAATATGGAAAAATGTTGCTTTATGCAAGCTGGATGTTTGCCAAGCAAAAGCTCATCAAGGTTAGGGAGAAACATCATTTTCACTATTGAAAATGCATAAAAATCCTTATCGATAAGGATTACGAACATAATGTCTCTTTATGTAACATTAGGCATTTCGCATATGCACGACTGACTTGAAATCGTGTTTGTATACAAAATGCATCGCTTTGAACTTTTAAGTAAACTTTCAAGATATGCCATTGCACCGTAGGCATAAACTATACAGGGTAAACTATATTGTGCTATATGCCCAAAATAGATGAGATACATTCTTAAAATGCCCCTTTCAAATCAAATTTAAAGTCGAGTAAATATATTTATAATAAATTTAAAAGAAAACATTTATTACCCTGCAGAGGCAATTAAATTGATATTTGAATTCCATGCTTAACTTTATATTCTTAATACTACAAAAAAAATTTGAATAGACAAGGTGTTCAAAATGCATGTACAATAAACATCAGCTGAAGTAACTAAGGTTACTCATAGAAGTAAATATACTTAGCTTTCTTCATAAAAAACTTGATACAATAAATTTGAAACAAATCAATTGTATCTGAAGTAATTTAAGTAAATCAAATTTAGACGAAGTGCGTTTCAAAAAAAAGTCAAAGTATGCAATGTAGTTGTGAAAAGATAGACTAAGCAAAGTGGAAAAATTTTCTTGATACAAGTACATCAACTTTAATCTGAGGTTTCACCGATTTCATTGCATATTTCATAATGTTTTTAAATGGCGTTGCCTTACGAATATCCAACATTGGGGCTTTTATATAATGCCTGAGCTGTATGCATGTATGACTATAGGCAAAATATTGATCTGGCTATCTTTCTTTTGTATAAGTATCATGCCTTGGAATGCAAGCTAATGTTGTAAACACCTTTAGACAGTTCTCTTCTTGGCTTCGTGCAAATCTGTGAACCCAGAACGTGAATATATTGAAGTAAGATTGTAACTATACAACGCTTTACGTGAGTTCAGTATACTGCCCAAAGCCTCATTTTTTATTATAGATTTAAAGCAGCCTGGTTCCATGTAATTGCTACTTAAAAATACCACAAAATATTGATTATTTAAAGTTGGTGTGCTACACTCCAATGTCTGCTGTGTAGCTAAGGGTTGCCTAAGGCTCATTGTTATTATTGTATACACTGATCCCGGATTTTACATTGTATACGCATCGTCATTAATATGGCTGTCAGTACATTTTCTAATGTGAATATTTTATAGTTTTTGACTTTTGAGATTTTCTTATCAAATCAAGTCTTGCATTTTTTACTATGAAGAGAAAATACAGTCTAGAATTTTTTTTCCACAGTGTATTTAAGAAACTATTATTTTCATTGCTTGATTAATTCACTTTAAAATAAAATCATTTAGCATATGAATGAAAATTGGAAACAACACGTAAAAAATAATCGTTTACAATTCCGTTTGAAAATACGTTTCGATTCCATTACGAAAACGTAAGCCTGTATTGAATTTTTGCATCTAGTCATCAATACGATTTTGATGACGCGTCTTTTGGCAAAAAAGTGCCTTATATTGAGTGCCAATACTTGGTCGTATTTGTAAAAAGCGTTCCAATTAAAATTCAAAATGGCGTGTCGTGTAGTAGAAGTGCCTTAAGCACAGCGCCACCAAACCAGCACATATTTTAAAATTTACCGTTATTTTAAGACGGAATCGTCAGCAAACGTTTGCCAGGGGAGTCGTTTTGAATCACAATAAGCGCGTCTGCTTGACGTTCACGTTTCCGACTCGCAGGATTACGTTTCATAAAACGTTTGCGTAGTACCATACAGGGCAGTGTTGTCGATAACGTATCGTTGTACCACAAGCTGCTCAACTTACTAATATGTTTTACAATTTTATATTAAACAAATTATGCTTGATTGTTGTTCATAAAATCACCCCTATTGTTCATCTATTGTTATTTTTGTATTATTATTTCGTACATGTACATGTATGTACTATATAGTACGTGTTCTTGAGATACCTCAATCCTCTTGGAAATGTTAATGGTCGTTTGTAGGGCAGCACTTTTCTTGTAAAAGAAAAAGCATGTTTAAAGACATTGGTATCGGATAAGGTAAATGCACTTAACCGATGAAAAAAAAAACACAGTAGCATTTCTTATTGAAATATGTGAGCATTCTGATCGTGTTTAGAATAAAATTCTCAAGACAAAAGGTTGTTTTGGATTTCTTGGTAGGAGCTTGTATAGGTCTGACCTTTAACCGACTAAAAGCAGTTGTTGCATGCATGTTTATGAAAAATAAATGAGTTTCTTTCTTACCTCCTAATCTTAGTTCTGCCGTAGCTTGGACTATTTCATCTTCATTTTCTGCAAAACATTGATACATTCCCTTGTCTTCTCTCCGGATAGAAGGGATCTGCAAAATTTCTCTCGATGGGAAATGAAACGAAGTACTTGGCATGAGGAGATTTCCGTTTTTTGCCCAAGATATTGAAGTCACAGGGAATCCGGAAATAGCACACACAAAAGTGGCTGGCTTGCCAACGTCCACTATTTTCTCTTTGGGTTGAATATGGGCTGTCAGTGAGGCTGAACATAAGAGATGATAAAAAAGAAACAGATAAAAAGTGAGTAGGAGTGAGAGAGAGAGAAAAGCTGAACATAAAAAATATTGCTCTTCATATGTGTAACATATAATATAAGTATTGTCAGCTCATGATGCATGTACAGTAGTTGCACAAATGTTGTTCATTTGAGCATAAAAAGATGAATTTCAGCCACAATTTACCGCAAAATACTATTTCATGGAAAATATGTTTCAAACTTTTTTTCTATGCAGTTATCAAAGTCACATTTTAGGTCGTGTCATGTTCAGGAAATTTGTTCTTTTCCTTTCTCATTTCACAAATGTCCTATTTTATTTCATGTACAAAAGATGCATTCGTGTTATGGGATGGTCCTTTTTTTGATGAAGCACTCTGTTAACCCAAATCTTTAAAAGCCACGTAGATAACAAAGAGAAGGAGACCAGTGATACAGTGTGAGACAATCAATGGGGCTAACCCTAGGGAAAAATCTCATTAGGTCTTATAGAGAAAATCTATGAGAATATATGAAACTAGACCTATATGAGATTATGAAACTTTCCAATGAGACTATAGTGAGATTGTTTGAGACACCCAATGGGACCTAATGAGACTCCAAAATCAAAGAGATTTTATTCACAGAACTCTATGAAGCTTTATTAAAATAATTTTTAAATGTTCTTAATCCCATCCATAATCTATGGGGGGTCTCATACAATGAGATTTTTCACTATGGAATTGATATCCCAATATATAAGGGATTTTACTCTATGACATATGCGAATTCTTTATTAACATGTTATGTGTCTGTCATAAGATCTCCTTCAATTTAATTCAATTCAACTCAGTACCCTACAGTCAGCAAACAAATGCCATTTGGTAGGGGGGGTCGTACCCATTTTCAGGAC
>JAQGCC010005181.1:0-11919 GCA_034698905.1 Xestoiulus laeticollis
AGTTAAATTTCTTAAGATGCATCATAACGTCTTATTTCGTGGACAGTTTTTAAGATGTTTTCATTTGCAGTGTAAAGCACGCATTGTTGCCATGGTAGCTGATTACTCCATTGACAAGTACTTAACAACGCCCTTTATCAACATTGGCTTTTATATTCATGTACATGTACATGTAGTTTTTCCCCTGAATTTGATTAGAGTCTGAACTTGACTTTACCATCAGTGCAGAATTGTTTGCAGTGTTTGCCTATCTTTGGGGGTAATCTTGTTTCCTCGTGTCACTGACTTTAGCAAGTACATGGGTGCACAAAAATAAATGAAACACTTGTTGAAGCTGCACGTAATACGAGCGTATGTATACATAGAAAAATTCATTTTATTTGACCCAAAATGAGTAGGCACACAATTCAAGTACATGTAGGCCTACTTGGCCTACTTTAATACAAGTTTTAACGTAATTGTATAAATGGGAGGTTCTGGAGATGAGGAATTATAGTTTACAATACGTTTATTAATGTGCAATTTTTACCTTGTTATGCTATCACCTTTTTCACCAAACTTTATAGGGTTTTAGATTAAAATGTGAAATTAATTTTTCATTTCGTATGCTTTTCGATAGAAGGTTGCTTTGCCAATGCAAGAAATCATGTTTTTAATTCAATTAGCTGTTCATATGCTTGAAAATATCATTAAATGTAGAGCCTGTCAGCAAATTGGGTTATTAGGTAATGCGTAATTACGCTCTAGGCCTACTAACAGAGTTTTCTAGACATTTGAATGCGTTTCATTAGGCCCTTATTGTGGTTTTCTCCATAATCCATGGGCTTAACTTTAAAATCCTGTTTCTTCAGCATTTACTTCTTTTCTTCCGTATGTGTTGTATTTTTTGTGTACGAAAAGATTAACCGATAGCTGTGGTAAAAGTCGTAAAAACGTTACTGAAATCTCAATCGATAAATTCACTGCATCCAGCCATTTTTGAGATTAAATTTTTAATAGGCAAATACGAAACTTTGCTCGTTTTGTAAATCCGGCCATCAAAACTTTTCTATTTCTTGTTTCATTATAGCTTAAGTACTCTTCAAGCGATTTTTTAAAACACGAGGCTCTTAAATAGTGAGCAATTTTGCCGTTATTTTCTTCGATTGAAGTGGACATAATTCAATTGGCTTAAGTGTGGTTGTGAGCAAAGGGACCTATCGTTGCATTGTCCTTAATGTCACTTACACTTTCACACATATAGCAAGTTTTCACCAAATACGCTTTCGAACATAGATCTATAAGTATTAATTTGAATTACTACTAAGCACTTTCAACAAGATTCAAAACAGTCTCTTCACTACCATTGAAATTTTCCTGCGTTCGGCACTGTTGACTTAATTTTCAACACTACAAATCTAAATATCTTAAATTTGGATGTACGTGAGAAATGACAAAAATTTCACTGATGATTAATCTAAAAGCGAGTTAATTCAACATATGAAGCTTAATTTGAGTTGTATTTGCTTCCTAATTCTTGAAGATCTATAAGATGTTTTTAATTGATGTGGAAAAATATTTTCATGATAATGTTTCATAAAAATATTCAACCAAATTCTGTCATGAATAAATTCAGATTTGCAATTTTTTTGAACAACACCTGTGAAATAATAAAAATAAAAATTGTTATTGATATAAATTTAATAACATATACAATGATTGTCCTTTTCCAATAACTTTGACAATCCTAATTATGTTAGCTAACATGTGTATTTATCGATTAATATTATACCTTTTTTACCATTATGAACCTATGATTTCTGACCACATACACGTAGGCAGAACATGTAAGCACATCCTCCAAGCCAAAATATGCTTTAATAGTCGGTTAATCGATTTATTCGGGGCTTTTTTAAAATTCCAATGCTCAGACCTTATTCACAAAGATACACGAAAACATTAATTAATAACTCTAGGATATAATATTGAATTAGCCTGTGGTTGACTATCCGTATATCTTCCTAAATCAAAGTCAATTACATTAACATGCATTTTGAGAATCATTGCATCAACAGCTGCTATTCCAGTGTGTTAATCTTTTATCAGTAAGAGACACCAATTATAAAAGTTTTCGAAAATTCTAAAATGTCTTTGCTAATTCTGCTATTAATTATATATAATTCTATGGTTATCATCAATTTCTTATTCACTAAAAGTAAATTCGTGAAAAGTAGTAGGCCCTAAGTGTAAAAAAAAAAACACACTGCAAATCAAAACAAATTAAATTAGGTGTCCACGAAATAAGATGCAAAGATGCATCTTAGTCTCACCACGTTTTTAAACTTAAATTTAGTTAAAGTTTATAATACGGACAGTAAACAAAAGAAATGCAGAACATGCATCTGAATTTAAGTTAAATTTCCGAATATGCATGATAACGTCTTATTTCGTGGACAGTTTGAAACTCTAACGTACTGCATTTTGATGCTATACATGGTTGTATTTAGCTTAGTTCATGTTTTCGCTTAAAACATAAAATGCATAAAACAAAGTTCATTTTTTGTCTTAGAAGCAGTGTTGTCTGGAAAAGAGGCCCTAGGAATTCTATTTATTTCTATATGTAAGCACTTAAAAATGGTATCGGCCTCAGCCTCCTAAAAATTCATTACTTATTCATGACTTTTAATTACAACAGTCCCATTTCTTATTAAACGTTGCCCAAACTAATTGTTCCTTTCAATTACTTTCAGAGAATTAGGAAGAAAGGGTTTTCTTATTTCTCGCCCTATAGATTGTATATGTCACAATGTTCTGTATATTGCTCTTGCCGTTAGCTATTTCATTTGTTTCGTTTTTTTTCGTCTTGGATAAACAAGGTCGGTGGAAAACAAAAGTGTTTTCTTGTTTTAGTTTGTATACGTCTGTTAAGCCCCGCAGAAATAAAACGTCAAAATATATACGCTGCCAAAGACTAGTTTTGGAAAATCGATAAGCATCAAAACAGCCAAGAAATGAAAGGTAGAAGCCATGCAGAATGATGCCTATAAGGCTCTTTCAAATGAAGCTAAATTGCATCAATTTGATGAATTTTTAATCTTTTATCCTGATTTGGTTATCTGTTCACGAAGCACTTTTTTTTTCTATGGAATAAAAAAGGAATTATGAATTCGCTTTATGCCATCAACTTAATTTGCATGCATTGTTAGTTGGTCTTGATTCGATTGGCGTATCAAAGGTTATCAATCAAATCCAAATTACACGCATGAAAGCGTTTTCTTATAAAAAAATAACCTGGTATTTATGTATAACGTCGAGCTTAAATTTCATTATGAATACGCGTATGGGGAATTTCATTTTATTTCATATAAATAGCTAATACTAAAGTCATACTGCTTTGTAATTGGTTCATCATTAGGTTGCTCAGATCCATTGTCATAGAGAAGCATTTAATGCTGAATGTTGTTTCATAAGCCCTGGTCCCATTTTGTTTTCAAAGAAATAAAAATCGGACAAATTTCTTGTAAAACAGATGTGCGTATGCTTACTAAGTGGATAAAATGCGTTACCACACCAAATCAATGAGGATAAAATACAGATATTTTTAAACAGAAAATGAAAACAATGCATCTTTACTGTCACCTGATCGAGGCATGAATGACTCTTCAATGAAGCGCCGTTAAGATATAACCACTGAACACGTGATTTCACTGTTTATTTTAAACCTGCATACTGTATTCTTGCAAACAGTTTATTTCAATATATGTATAGTTAAGCATGTCAGTTTATGAACAGCCGTGGTATTTGAAAATGATAATGACCAACCCTTGATTTTTATCATCATTGTATTTCCTAAATTGGGCGTTATAAATGTTGTGTATAGCTCTCTTTCAATTTGAGCCACTGGAAAGTTTTGCAATATTCCAAATAACGGAAATGGTTGATAAACAACAGGATATTGGATAGCGTGTTATTTACGCCTTATCTATTCTGTCGCAAAAGGGAATAATATGACGATGGATGCTAATCAATAACATAACAAATATCCATAATTAATGTCATTTTTCGACGTATAATTGCTCGATCATATATTAATTTTTACTTTTATAGACTCGTTTCAAAACGCCTGGGGGACCTAATGTAGGTTTTCATATTGTACCAAAATACAGCTTAACTCAAATGCTTTTCGTTAGATGGCGTAGCTTAGCTTTCAGAAGAGTTGAACTGAACTGAATTTGTAGCGTATCCTTCGTGACAGACCCTATAATAGGAAGCAATGCCGTAGGGTGAGAGATTCCCCTACACTATACAACTACATACCACCACACTTGCTCAACATTTGCAGGTTTACAGTTTTCCCCTTTCAAAGACCACTATCATGTAAGTAAATATTTAGCAGCACGGATGACTTCGTCTGTTGCCACCCCATTTTCTACAAATCCCAACCATTCCTCCAGCAATGCAGTTTCCATACTCCTTCCACACCCTTCCAGAGCTAAGCAATGTTAATACAACCAAATTCTAATTCACTTCTATTGAATACACCGGTACTTAACAACAACTACTTGAAGATGGAGAAGGTAGAGTTCATTTGATGATATGGAAATTTAATTCAGTGTGCTGCAGCCATGCACGAGTATTCTTACTAAGTAGTCTGGTGGCCTTTAGCTCTCTTGATATTAAAAGTTGGACTACAATGCTCTAATATCACGTTAGATGGCAAATGACCAAAGTTGTTTATTTGCATTCATTTCCCTCTATTTTTTCTATTTGTCTATTGTCTATTGTATTCTTTAAGTCGTCTTTCTGTAACAGCTTTTATGACCACATCGTACTTGGACAACAGTCAAATACCATATTTGCCATTAATTTAGTTGAGACATAATCGAAAGCTGGGTCAAATGGGATCCCCACCTTACCTGAATTTTATTTTTCGATCAATACTATTTTCTTTCTTTTTCATAGATATTTTTAAGGATAGCCTATCTTATAATGATTTCCTAGCCTCCTATAGGCCTATGCAAAAAAATACATTTAGATTGAGATAATTTTGGCATCCAAATAATGAAAATGTTTTACGTATTTCCTTTCTTTTATATCTTTATTATTTTCCACCTTATCATTAGATGGTTGAAATAATTCATGATCATTTGAAACAAAATGGACAGCCTAATCCATACTCCCAATCTAATTTATAAACTGCAAATTATATACTATAGCATTACAAAACGAAGGAAAGAAGGACTCAAATGTCATATTTTTAAGTGTTAACTATAATTGAACTGTCAATAATGCAGCAATGACAATAGACAATTATGAACCTAATACTCAACAATGCGTCAAATTTTTATTCTTTGAATTCAACGTAACTTTATATGTCCCTTTGCTGAAAATTTCATATTATTTTTTGTCAAATTCAGGTTGCCAAAATATTAAATAATTTAGTTGCAAAAAAGCACTATGCACATTTCCATGTTTATTTCAAGGAAACGTACTGTACGTCATAAACGTTCGTGATAAACCACGCTAAATTTCAGTTTTTTATATGTGTGTATGCAAATATACTTACTGCCAACCTAAATTGATCCATTTTTTTTCACCACCCATAAGAGAATACTATAGACGCGTAAGGCGTTATATGGCATCAAAATGCCTTCGACTACATAAGCATGCTTATGTATTTTATTGCATTCCTTTAGTTTTTGCCTGGTGTGGTGTTATTTTTGGGCCGTTTTATACGTGCGCAATTTCAACGATAAGAATCAATGGTTTTCGTCTACGTCAGCGCATCATTGACTAGTGCGCATGCGCTGTTTTATTCTGGATCATGTACATAACGCTCAATAGTTTCGTGCATTCCTCGCTATACGCTCTCTCAGTGCTTCTTGCATTTGCAGCAGCTGAAAGCCAATAAAGGTTCACTCGCCAAACTGCTCATTCCCACAACAGCAAGTTGGTGGTGTAGTACGACGCACTAGCTCTCTCTACTTTTCCTCTTAAGCTTTCCTCTTTGTATCATTTCTAGGCAGTTCAGTGCTGGAATCATCGACCTCAGAGAGACTGGATTTGTGGAGGCAAGGCTTTTGGATCGACACAACTTATCCTCCAAAAAAGCTTGGCACCTGTGCAAAAGCAAGAGTGAGGTGGTCCAACTACTTTTTTACTGCAATCGTGCATCGATGGACCAACAGCAAAAATAAGGAAATCAAGATCATGAAAGCTCTGGTCACAAAACCTACTTGAACTTTAAGAAGGCTTTCTTCAGCTTTCTTACAGGAGGAATTTCTATTGCAATTCCTCTTTGGTGAGTTATTTTACAACTAAAAAAAATTGTAATTGACCAATCGTAGGTGACATTGACGTATTATCAACTTGTATTTGTGTGTTTCTGTGAGAACTTCTTATCTGATCCAAAAATGACTTTTAATAACTTACGATTGATGACCAATTAAGACCTACTAAGATGATAGTAGCTTAACTTCCAAGAAACTTTGCATCAATCGACCGTAGTCATTACCAGAGGCAAAAACAACAGAATCACAATTATGACATCTTCATTAGCAAAACTGCTTGAATTTTAAAAGGTCTTACAACAGCAAAGGAATTTCTACAGTCATTTTTTAAGCAAGCACATGCATCGAATGGCAGTTGCAGCAGTGACAACATTTCTGCCATTGAAATTAGTTTACAAAACGGTTTCTAGTGCTTCAGAGTTTATATCAGCATTGGATTTGCATTCCTAAGTTTGGACATTTATCCTCGTGTTCACAAGTCTGACTTTTAAAAAATGGCAAAGTTGATGAGTGAAGCAGTTGAAGGATGTTGATTGTATTACTGGTGTAGACAGTTGGACATCTAGTTGCTGGAAAAGACCACTAAAATTTAACGATCTTACCCACGGGAAATTATTCGTGCATTTTCTCCAGCAACAGGACTCGGGAATTCGCACATGTACAAACGAGACCATCATTTGGTAATTATTCGTGGACCATTTAAACCCTAGAGAAAGGATCGGTTCTCTGAACTAGTGATACGATGCATAGTCCTACGGGGAATCACTGTGTGCTTCCGCTTTTGCTGTTGTTCTACTTTGCTGGTAAGTTTGTCCTAGCTATTTACCAAATTGTTCTCTCATTCTGCATTTATTATGGTTGGGTCATTAAGGAGGGGACAGACCTTATTGCACTCGCTTCTTTTCTGTTTTATACTCGGGGCCGATATCCGTGTAATGCTTTATTGTGCTTTTAAATTAATTATGTCGTTAGCTTTATTTTCCTCGGAAGATTTGCTGGTCTTGCTAGGCTAAGCTTGGTCGGTTTTATGCAAGTTTCCAATGGCGGGATTCTGCGGTGAACATTTTAAAAGTTTTTACCACCACGACTGCTGTTGAAACGTTTAAAGGGTGTCCAGTCGTCTGGAATAGTTGGAAATTGGCTTAAATTTTTACAGTCTCGACAAATTTGAGAATTATTCTGGACATTTTAGTCACACACCAGGTGATGCTGGTATTTATGGTTTAATTTCTGTTAAACGAAAAAAATTCATTCTGATTTTTAATACCATTTTTAAAACGTTATCAATTTTTATAAATGGGAGTAATATTTTTTTTCTCCTTGTTATTTTTGTTTTCACTATATAAACTGCGACCAACATGTCCCCTTGTTATCACTGGATTGAGGTTTATGTATAGTCTACATTTTATATATGCAAATTTCTGCAATTATAATTAGCAGCAAAATGGATAATTGAAAATATAAGAGGTAAGCCCTTGAAATTCTTAAAATCTATTCCATGGACATTTTTTTGATAAATACATATAATTTAAAGACAGTCAGTAGATGGAATTATTGAAAACGTTGCAAACATCTCAAACAGTAGCCTCCACGTTTTAGCATATGACGTGGAAAAATTACTATCTACTATTTCGTGTATTATTTCACCTTTTTAAGGTACATGCACAATGTGTACCAGAATCCCTGTTTTGAGCTTTTCAACAGGCATTGTTGCAGCGTATTTATTGTCGAATCCACAGTTAAACTGGAAACTTGATTAAAATTAAGCGGAGTTTGTTTCATCCGGTCCACGTGACAAATGGGGCGTACATATCATAAAAAACAATGTATTAAGTTAATAATTACAGACACGGAATTGCTTCGCAGTATACGTGCTTGTAAATGTATCCCAGGTGACACTAAAGTAATTGCTTGCATGGTGGCGAAAAAATGAGCAAAATGCGAGCTTTTGTCTCATGTGCACTTGACAATTTGAAAGGTTCAAAAAACTACTTTATAGTCACAACTCTTTAGTCTCGTTATAAAACACAAGCATTAAAGAGCCAGACAAACAATGCAGAATTATTAAATATTGAAACTAGAGGTGCATTCTTCTCTATAGTCAGTTTATATTGGAAAGATAGGATCTAGCGTAATATAGAAAATAAAACCATTTTATAAATGTGTGGTACACCCAATTTTCCTTTTACACGGTTGGTATATGTGCATTTTTTGAAAAATGCAATGTAAAAGGTAAAAATGGGATTTGGTTCCATAACTTCAAATTCAATATTTAATTTCATTTTTATATGTACATGTATGTACTTTCCATACGGTATTTATTTGATCTCATAAATATAAATAAAATAAAACAATGCAGATGGGGAAAATACAAAAAAAATTGCTCGTTCAGAACTAGAACATTTGAGATTTTTTTTCTAGGAAATTTATATACATTATGTATATATTTCAGATTTGTAAGCTAATAGAATGTGAAGAGCTAAAATATACATTTTACATTTCTCAATTGTTTTGTTTCCATTTAATGAGAATATTTATTTCGTAAAGTCATTAAGGAAAATCAACAATATATAGCCTATATTAGCTATCACAAAAGTTAAGAGATTACACAATCAGTTGGCTGTGAATAATATGAAATGGGGAATTCCCATTTTAACTCATTTTAGAATTATTTTACGTAAATACAAATCTACATACATTTATGTTTTTCACACATTTTTTATATTTTATAACCGAAAACGAAATTTTTGACTACTCGTACTGTTTAATGGCATGAATATTTGTTAACCTTCTAATTAAAATAATTATAATAGTAGTTTGTGTAATATACTAAGATAAAGTCAAGGTGGTCATTTGCAGAACACTGAACATTGTAAATTGTTGCTTCTTGGAGTACAATGCTAACATCACGATAATATGTCAGACATATTGCCATTTTTTTTTAAATTTTCAGAAATCAGAATATGGTGTGGAAAATTGTTTTAAAACCTGGTCAAAAGTATAGGAAGCAGAAAATTGAATTTCTGTGGCAAACAATCTCAATAAGTACATGTACTGTACGTTTTAGTTTGCTTATTCTTTTGAGCATTCCTGAACATTAAATTTTTCTGCATCATATGGTCATTTGGTATACATGTTTTTTTATCCACAAGTCATTACTGCATAACAATTGACCAACTAAGTAATAGGTTCGTGCAAAACGTGTGCTTGTGGCGGCCTCTAATTTTCAGGTGCGTGTTGCCAATCTCTTCTCCATAATTTATTTCTTCAATCGATGAGTGTCAATTAAAGTACGACATGTAGCTTTGGCTCCCCCAACATGAAATGCTTTATTCATTACTTGTATACAAGGAAACTTTTAATCGATTTGCTAAGATTTTCGGTTTAATTCGTATGACAGTTTTCGTTGTCAAGTTGAATTTTTGTCCCGAAGCTTTATACATGTCTGTAGTCTATTTGCTTAATTCCTAATGCATTAGTCTGTTTCCTTATGGAATTTTTTTTAAAATAACCAATTCGTCGCCCAATGAAAAATGACTATTTTTGGCATAAACGAGCGCAAAGTGCCGTTTCAAACGCAATTTATAACATTTGAATCGATTATCGCAATTTTGCAATTATTTCTGTAATTTAAAGAAAGTCGTAATTGTAAATGGTTGCATGCACTATGCCGCAAGAAATACAATTATAAGTATGTTGTACATACTTGTACTACTTACTCATTGATCAAATCTTATAGATTTCCTAACCATTTTATCTAAGATAAAATAAAAATGTAATACAAATTCATTAAGATAAATATGTGCGTGCTCGCCGAGTGGATAAAATTGCATCGATGACCAAGCCAAATTCAAGGAGAATAAAAAACAAAGCTTTGCATGCAAACAAGATATAAAATTAAATGCATATATGCTATCCTTAATAGATAACTTCTGGTGGTGTTTCCATGAAACTTTCCGATATAACCGAAATTCAGGTTTTAAATTTAAGTCACGTCAAAATACAAAGTCGCATGTTTTAGAATAATTATTTCAAATAAATTAACTGAAGTGATATCGCGAGTTCGCGAATGTGCACAAGCAATATATAGAATTTAAGGAATTTCTTTAATTTTTATTTCGTAGAAGACAAAATTCGTGACCGAGGCTTATCACAATTATTAGAAAATTGAGTAATTTATGAACATAAATAATATGTATTATAATTGTTGTGCATGCATGGGTGTGTAACCAATGCTGAAACATGTTAGGATATATCATAATTTTTCTGCGTTCATCATCTTGAATGGTTCATTTAACACCTAGTAAATCTGTGAGTAAAAACATGTTTCAAATTCAGTCTTATGTGACTATATATCATACCGAGCAATATAAGAAAAACAGGCGAAAACGTAAGCTTTTCTACATACATGTAACTTTTGTTTTATAAATAAAGTGGAGATTCCTGTACTTGTAATGTATATGTATTAACTAGAAACAAGTTTGCATAGTTGTACGTCTTCAATTTACATGTATACGAATAATACAGTATTGCCAAACCTGTTACATTCAGCTTCATATCTTATTAATCTGCTGTCACTTTGTGTATAATATATTATACCAAAAACATGTTTTGCTTACGAATGGCGCTATAACACGGAACTGCATGCCCAAGATGTAAAATATTCTAGGCAATATAGATCTGTTTTTATACGAATTGAGGGACGATATATTTTCAAAACATTACATTTCATTGCGTGTTGAAATATGTGGAAACTGTAAACCCATTTAAAACGTAGATAATTAGAACGGTCAATTTCTATATAACTTGGACTTAAGTTCATATCATGTAAAATCCCTCAAGCTTAATTTTTCTGTATAAATGTATATGCTTATACTACATCACTGTATACATGCATATCCTATCTTACATGGCAGCTTTTAGATCTTTCCATTTACATTTAGATTTGAATTTTTCATGAATTCTCTTAGGTCAATTTAAAGTAGGCAAGCACTAAAGGCTTGCGCATACTGTTTTCCAATTTACTCCGCTCTACATGTACTTCAATTTCCCATTTTTTTAAAAGATAGTTTTCTGAAAATAACTGAGATTTTTTTACACTACACCAAAACAAGTATCGTTTCGCTTTCATCATCTCGTAGATTTGAAATAAGTAAATCTGTGTTTACATGTATGCTATATATCGTTAAAAAAGTTCATCCAAACATTTTTCTAATGAATTTTGTATAGCTTATGTGGTTACAAATTCTAGAAAAATTTGAATTTATTCGTATCCTTTGAGTTCTGATAACACCGCCTAGTTTTGCGAGTCTAGATTAATTTAAATATTTAAATGAAATAGGCATATATCTTCCTCAATTCTTAAAATTAAAAATACCTCTTTATACAGATAGCCGTAGTTGAACTGGGAGAAATTAATTCCCTTGACTTGTTTTTATGCAAGTACAGATATTAAAAAATGATAGCTTTTATTAAAAAATAATTTTTCTAAGAAAATTGTTAAATTTAAATAAATTTGTAGTCATTCACGATATTTTTATATGCAAATTTAATTTAAACATCTTTAACATATCCCATAACTTTCTGCCATAAATATTGTAATTGACTAAAATTATTTGAATTTTTTAATATTACATTATACATGTATATA
>JAQGCC010005182.1:0-11916 GCA_034698905.1 Xestoiulus laeticollis
CTTCCATTAGCCGGGTCATTCTTTGATCCCCGCTAATGACTGCTTAGGTGGGCCTTTGGCTCTCTCTGGCCCCCGGGTTAACTCGGTTTTCGTTCCTCATGTTACGATATTGAATAAAATGTGGACTACTTGCAAGTAAAAACAGTCTTTTTGCATCCCTCATCTACATGTCTCAGGCAACTGGAGGCTCGGCCACCGTTCTTCGGAGTGGACCGGTCTTACAGTATCCTCCTCATCTGAAAAATCACTCTCTATTAATTGAACCAATTTATTAGGGGGCCGCCATCTTTTTATAGTATTTATTTGTTTCTTTGGTTTACCATTTTACTGTGCACTGGGTTTTAATAACAGATAGCTCCGCCCATTTCCTGTTTGCACCGAGTAGCACTGAGTGCAGTTCTAAGAAACAAATCTTTTATGTAGGAGAATGTCAGATTCATATATTCAATTGGTTTGCATACACATACAACAGTACAATTCGCAAATAGTCTTCTGCCTAACGTGAGCGAGCGCTATTTGGCATTTAAGAATAGAAAAGTATCTATTTGCACATGCAAAATATTTTGACACCATAAAAATTGCTAATATTGTCAGGTCCAGCTGGCTGATATCTGACCCTGTAGATCCTGACCTCGTGGAATGTGGTTGGCTTGGCATTCCTGGCCAGGTGTCGCCTGGGAGGAATGTAGCCGGCATTCCGGGCCCGGGTATATAGCTAAGCTTAAGCGCTCTTCCGGGTTGCTGCTTGGCAGGACCTGATGGGGAGCTGCCTCCAGGGCAGGAGACTGCCGTTCACTCATGGCATCTAGGACATTGAAGGAGAGGTCACTATCGATGCCAGGTAATCTAGGAGTCTCTGAAGAGTTGAATTCCATTCTTTCCAGGTTTCAGAAGACAACAAAGACTTACCTGAAGTGGAGCAAGCACCTTGTAACAACTTAATATTAAAGGAGCTATTATAGGGTAGCGAATTCTGTTGCAGTGTTGCTAAACTTGCAGCGAAGAGCTATTCTAAATAGTATCCGTTGTATTTTCGACGTTCGAAGAAGGGAAACAAAATACATTAATGCAATGACGAAATATGTTTATTCGAAGAACAACGAAATGAGAATTACAACGAATCTACAATATTCAAAGAGAGCTTTTTGCCAGTTCGAAGATGTCGTAGAGAGCTTGGAACAAGGTCCACACTCAGATCGAAGAATCTGTCGAATGGCAGAAAGCATCTCTATTTATGCTAAAACGCATGGCCCTATCCATCAATCAGATAAAAGGGCAGAGGCAACCGTAACATGCAAAGTAAACTATCTTAAGCAAATAAAGAGGGGGTTGCCATGGTAACATTGGCTAATGTTACCAGCATGCCACCGGATGATGACGTCACTTGGGAAGAATAAAATTGAATATTCTGCCTCATACCCCTCCAAATAATACATAGTACATGCAAATGCACAAATTATTTCAATAAAGAGGTAGCCAAGTGAAATCACAAAAACATTTGCATGCACCAACTGAATACAATGCAAATAAACAATAAGCATTAATAACAAAAAGCGAATAAACAATTGCATAGACAATATCAAAAATTCGTATTCTCAGTAATATCAAAAATTCGTATTCTCAGTAATATCAAAAAGCGAATGTTCATTAGACGATCACTAATTTCTTTGAGCCTCATGCAAAGGTGGAAGGTACAAAGTTACATTGATGCGACGAAACTCCAGCACCGTTAACACTTTGACATCTAGAGCAGAAATTTGGTTTGTCGGATTTTTATGACCACGGAACTTCCTTCTCGCCACAGGAATTTGGTAAGATCCTCTCCAATGGTTGTGGCAATAATACGGGCGCTTTGGTTCGTTGACACACCACCAGCAGGCTTCCTGATATTTGGCGGGACGATCCAATCGCGATAAGTTCAAATACCACTGGAATTCCATATCGCCAAGACGTGGAACAAGATATGAGGAATCCAAGTCTTTGGTCCGCAAGACAGAAATACGATTTTGGTAATCTAGCATTGCAGATTTGTTGTTTTTAGAATATTGTGAAGGTTCCACCACGTATTGTTCATAGAGGAAATCCTCTTCATCGGCGGCCCCGATGAATGCCCATGAATGGCCAGTAGCACTTGGAGGAACACTGCTCATTTGACGATATTCAATGGCTTCACTGGACCAAGATCCTGTATGGCTAGGGCGGATTAGAGAGGCATCAGCACCTAAACCGGAAGTGCTTGTAGAGGCTTTGGAGACAGGTAAGATAGCCACAGCTACAGATGATTTTTCACCCCATAAGGCTCTGAAACAGGATTCCCTCTCAGCATTCAAGTCTTTGGTCGGAGGAATGATCGAAGAAGTAGCTTTTGACGATACCTGGATCTGGCTCCTTAGTGAAGATCTGGTACGATGATATACCTTTGTTTGTCTGGGTCTCTCAACGGATGTAGGCAATTGACTACGGTCTCTACGGAAGCTGGATGGAGGACTCCCTGGACTTTTGGATCTTTCATGACTATCCCTTGGCAAAGACGATTTCGAAGATTGTCTGGAATAGCTTCTGGAATGGCTTTGCTTGTCTTGAGACCTAGACTGGGAGTTAGATCTAGAACATGAATGATGTTCCTTGGAAGACTCATGGGATTCTGGAGATCTCTTCCTCTTATACTTTGTACGCTGGGAATCTGGAATAACAGACATGGTCACAGAAACTTCAGGTTTAGATTTAACAGGTTTGGGATCCGGGAAATCATGTACTGGAATGGTAGGAATTTCGGGGATATCTTGAGAATCACAAAGATTATCAGGCAGCTTAGCTACTAAAATCATAGGCAATAAAAGAGGTTGTTTACCTATCGCAGCTTCCTTGATCTGTTTAGATGTCAAGGTCGCAGATGAAGTGCTTCTTGCCACCCTCCATAGACAGGAATCGGTCGGAGCATCTAAATCATCTGATGAAATAATAATAGACAATTTGATTAGGGAAGGGGGAGTGACAGTAAGGTCCTCCGGCTCAATATAATGACAATCAGGAATATCACCAGCATAGGTTGGGTTTGGGGATGACAGCATGTAAAACGAACCGTGCATTTGGTCTTCGTCGAGAATTTTCAGGTTTGGTTCGAAGTTGGTCGCAGTTCCGGAAGTCTCCTGGCTTTCTTTGTACAGCTTACTTATTTCGGTGAAGCGCTGCAAGCTATCATTCAGAAGTTGTGTTAAATACTTGATTTTCGAAGCCTGATTGACATTCGTAGCTTGGGCTTCTTGGAGATGCTGCGTCAAGGTACAGTTGTGGTGCACAATGCATAATGTAGAAAATTTAGGACTTACAATTCTGTCAAAGTGGTCCCACAAAGTTGATTTCGACGAACAATAACTGTCAGGAGATACGCAGAACTGGACAATGGTCAGCAACACATGACAAATCTCAAAGTACTGTTTTCGTAGTGAAATCACTACGCTTTTTATAGTTTCGAAGAAGGAGTGACACCTTTTAGAGTTGTCAATATCTTCGATTTGCCCCTCCCCTTGATAGGGCCTCCTATCAAACCGCTGAGGTGTTGAACATCTGTTTTTGTCCCGTGTGAAAGTTTGCGATTTATGACGAAGCTCGCCGGTATCCATGGGAACAGATGATCCTGGTAGCTTTTCTTCTGTAACATGATATCCATCGCGAATCAAGACAGTGTTTATAAGGATAGGCTCCATTTCTCAGCGGGGGTTTCGAATAATTCCAACGTATTCTGAAATTAAAATGTCGTCGGAATTAACGATGCCATCGTTATAGAAAACTGTATCTAGGACATCCGCGTATTTTTTAACGTGGCAGATAGGCCATTTACGTAATCATAGAAGATTCGCAGCCTTACCAACTTTATAGAAAGTGGTCTTATGAAAGTTTTCAGAGTCGTTCAGATAATCGACGTTCAGTTTTCGAAGTTCTTGAAAATGTTTTATAGCTGCAGATTGGCACAAGAAACATAATACTTTTATGTCGAGGATCCCTTGTTGATCGAAGTATTCCCCAATAAACTGTAAAAACAATTGTACAATGTGTTCAACAACTTCTGCTACCAATTTTGACATTTCAAGGCTTAAATCTATTACAGAAATTTGCTGGAAACGTAATGGTAAATTGCTTCTGCGTCCAGATCTTGTGGCTTTTGTCGTCTGAGATGACGGTTTGCTACATGTTTCAATTTCGAAGTTTTCTAAATAGTCGTTATTGGAGCCGATTATGTCATCTTTGGTCTGGGATGACGTTTCGTCGAAACTGTCTTTCTTAGGTTTGCGTCCTCTTTTCAAAGTTTTAACTTCTGGAGTGATCGCAGTGGGCAGGTCCTCAGATTTTAAATCTTTAGAATTGTAAATGCCTAGGGACACATTGCCGCTAGGGTCCCAAAGTTCATAGCTTGTGGGCCCTAATACCTTGTAGATGACGTAACTACCATCCCTCTTATGATATAGCCTTTTGGTCTTACCAGCTGTTGCAGAACTTTGGGGTTCTGGTAGCAACAAAGACTCTGTCACCTATTTGGAATACAGGAAGGTCTGCATCCAAGTTTGATTACTGTCGGCGTACATTTTGAGCATCTTCTTTCAAGTCTTATGCTTGTCGAAGTTCTGATGCAAGTTCCACCAAGAAGTCAGAAATCGAAAATTTGGCAAAGGTTGCATCAGAGCAATGCTCATTAAACACAAGCACATTGTCGTGTGGTGAGCGTGGGTAACGTCCAAACGTTAGAAATAAGCTAATTGTAGAATTAAATGCCCATCTCCCTGCAGGTATAAAGTCATCCCACCTGTTGTGATGATTATTCACTGCGATGGCGAGTTTGGTCTTCATATCCCTATGTTTTCGTTCTACAGGATTCGCCTGAGGATAGTATTGAGCCACTCTCATCAGGTTGAATCCCATAGATTTCGAAGTTTCCTCCAATGCTGCGGATGCAAACTGAAGCCCATTATCGCAGAGGATAGACCAAGGTGTTCCATAACGTAAACACATTTTATTCACTAGCACTTTAATGATAGTTTTGGCTTTTGCATCAGGTACAGGAAAAAGTTCAGTTAAACCTGTAGCAACGACACATCACGAAAAGATGAAAGTGTTGCCGTTTGCAGTTGGAGGAAGGGGTCCCACTAAGTCTATGCTTAGAACATCGAGACGTTGAGGAATTGGTGGGGACAGCAAGGGAGTTTTGTCGGAGACTTTCGAAGGTTTGTACTTTAAGCACTCTTCGCAGTTTCTGACGTACTCTTGCACTTGTTTTCGGAGTCCACTCAAGTAGTATTTCGAAGTTCTACGCTGGATCGTGGCAATGACTCCTGGGTGACCTGCTTCTGGCAGATCATGGTTCTAGGCAATTACTCTTTCTTGCAACGGCTTTGGAACACATAAAGACGGCTCTTCGGAATCGGAGTATGTCAGGTAACAGTACAGGATGCCATCATTGGTAACGAAGCCTCGTTTAACGTAGGTATGCTGCTCTACCTGGTCCTTTTCTTTGGTCAAAGACAACATCTTGATTATAGCAGCGCATTCCTCATCTTCGTGTTGCATCTTACGAAATTGGGATGCTGTCATAGGTTGTTCTTCAAGCAAGAACTGGTGAATTAACACCACAGGCTCGACGAGTTCGTTGCCTAGAGAGAGCAAATCAGCAATTACGTTGTGTTTCCCAGGAACATAATTTACATCAAACACATATTGCTGCTGGTCCATGACCCAGAAAGCAATACGGCCTCTGGGCTCTTTAGTTGCCAGAATGGCCCGAAGTGGAGAATGGTCGGTGTGGACTACAAAGGCAAGTCCGTCAATGTATCACCTGAAATGCTTGACAGCCCAAAGGACAGCCAAGGCTTCTCTATCGGTGGTTGAGTAGTTTTGCTGAGTTTTGTTGAGTGATTTACTCACGTATTCGATGACTGAAATTTTCGTTGTCGTCGAATTGTCATAAGAAGGCCCCTAATGCATCCTGCGATGCATCTGTGTATAGATGGAAAGTCCTCTTATAATCATTAGGCACCAAAACACAAGCAGTTGTCAGGGCGTGTTGCAGTTTCGCATTGCTACAAGACATTCCTCATTGAATTCATAGGCTACGTTCTTCTTGAGGAGTCTATTGAGTGGCGCTGCTAAGTCGGAGAAATGCGGAATTAATTTCCTGATCCAGCGACAAGAGGCCAGAAAAGTTTTAAATTGCTTCACATTAGACGAAGGGGCCATCTTGATGATCGGGTTGGCAGAAATGCCCTCAATGGTTACGAGGTGTCCTAAGTACGGAATTACACTAGCATAGAATATGCACTTGACACGATTCAGTCCCAGCATTTGTTCCATAAGCAGTCTTAGCACTTGCTGCACGTCAGTGAGATGATCCAGAAAATTTTCACTCCATACCAAGAGATCATCTTGATATACGCAGATGTACACCCCAGGAATCTTCCGCATTAAATTTTCAATTACTCTTTGACAGTACTCTTTGACAAAAGGTACCCAATGGTGTAGCAGTCGTGAAGAATTTTTGACAAGATTCCTCAATGGGAATCTGCCATTAGCAGTTTGTAATGTCGAGGGTTGACATAAACGGTTTCCCTGATACTTGAGCCAACAAGTCATCAATATGGGGAAGTGGATATTTGTCTGGAACAGTCACCTTGTTTAAGGTACGGAAGTCGGTGACAAGTCGAAACTCATTAGGTTTACCTGGCTTGGTCACCAGTATAGACGGAGCTGCCCATTCTGATTTTACTGGTTTGAGAAAACACTAATCGACGAGGTCGTGGATCTTCTCATCCATAATTGCTCTTTTCTTTGGGGAGCAAGAATAGACTTTGGATGCTACAGGCTTGGTGCCAGCTACTATAGAGATAGTCTGTGGCTCCACCTTAGCAGGATGGATAGGATCTTTAAAGACTTCGGAGTGCAACTGCAAGAATCTGTTGACATGATCTCTTTGATGTTGTGTAAGATTCGTAGCCTCATCTTTTCTCAATTGTATGACAACTACTTCTAGCTTTCGAATATCGGGAATCGAGGTTAGAGGAGTTTCAAAGTCAGCTTTCTCATCCTGCGGAGTTAGACTTTCAGACGAAGATTGTCGTTGACCGTGAAAATTCCATTGCTTGGTTGCGTAATTCATTACGACACCTGTTACAGATAAGAAATCTGATCCTATTAGAACTTTTGAACATTCGTATGAGGGTATTATCAGAAGTTCTAGGGGTTGTTTTATGCCGTTTAATTCGATGATTACGTCAGCTACAATGATTAGACTAGTGGTATCTCTACCGTCTGCTAGTCTGATAACCTTGGTTACTTCGCTGACAGGTACATCAAGTATTTGACGGAGGAGACCTCTGCCACCTACGAAGTCCCTGAAAGGTTTGTTCGCAAATTTTGATGCTTACATTAAAAAAGAATCTGTCCTTAGGCATCGGAGGGGATTCCTTAGGAGTCAAATCTCCCCCTTCAGGTAGATCAACATTGGAAATGATGATAATATTAGACTAAACTGGTCTTGATGGACAAGTGATTCTTGTGTGCCCTATCTTCAGGCACACAACACAACACGGAGATTTCTTCTCCGGCTCAGAGTTCGAAGTTTTGTTCTTAGACTTGAACTGTTTAGATTTGTTGCGCTTCTTTTTTGATTGTCATTGTTCAGTTGGCGCAGGCGTTTCTGAAGTGTTAGCTTCAGTCTTGGCTGGCTTCTTGAACTTTGATTTGGTGTTTGGCGACACCGGTTTGGATGGTTTAGCATTGTTAGAGTTTGTTTTGACGTTTCAAGATTCAGCATTTTTCGGAGCACTTCTGATTTCCCAACTAAGACTTCTTGAACTTTGATTTGGTGTTTGGCGACACCGGTTTGGATGGTTTAGCATTGTTAGAGTTTGTTTTGACGTTTCAAGATTCAGCATTTTTCGGAGCACTTCTGATTTCCCAACTAAGACTCTCAACTAAGACTTGGTCGTGGTCTATTGCGAGCTGCCAGAATTAATTGTAGGTGGTAAATGAAGAGAACATGAATCGACTTGAGATATCTGGGTGGAGACATTTGTACATTATGTACAGTCTGCTTTCTAATGACAATGGTCGGCTCATCTCTTTAAATTTGTTTACCATCATGGTTATAAATCGTGAAGTACATTGCCCCTTATTTTGCTTTATTTTTTAGATCTTCTCTTCAATGCTCTGATCCGTCTCATTGCTCCCGAAATTGGCTTTCATTTTTCGAAGAGCGTCTTTAAACGTAGGGCATTCCTCTTCTTCTGCAGTTCACCATTCCATGGCGGAATCATACAGATTATGACGAAAACTACCTAAACGTTCTTCTTCCGTGAGATGGTGCTTTTCAGAAATATGCAGGAAAGCGTTATGCCATCTGTTGTACGTTTTCAGGTCTCCCCCAATCTCTGATCCCAGGTCTCTGATCCTCTCGAGTTCTGTTGTAGCAGTAGAGCTGGGCCTTGGCTGAAAGGGTTTATTAAGATCGATGGTACGGTTTGCAGGGTTTCGAGGACGTTAAGGACCAATGGGAACAGGACCCCTGGTGGATTCTCCTGTTGCAGAAATATGAGTTGACTCTCGGAAGTTTGAAATCGTAGGAGCAGGAATGGTTATTGTTGGTTGGAACACATTCTCACCCATATTTGATGACAAAACTGAAGTTGGCGTGTGAATGGATGACAGAGGCATCGTCCTTACTTGCCTAGTATCCCTAAAATTGGTAGATACTGGTGCTGAATGAAAATTTGTCGTCGATTGAGTTATCGGCGGTTCATATGCCACCCCTCTAGCAGGTAGACTGAAGGGTGCACTTGGGATGTCTGGACCCATTGGTTGCCATCCCTGAAGCTCGGTTTGCAAATATTGCTCTTTTAACGCAGCTATTTGGGTCAGGATTCACTGCTGCACAGCCAGCTGAGCTCCAAATATGTAGCTTTGCGCCGATGCCTGAGTTTGATGACCGGATATCATCATTGGAGACTGCATACCTTGTGAAAGATTCGTAGTTCTCCGAAGTTGCGGTGAGCTAGCATCTGAAGAATTATATCCCCTAGAGGTTGTCTCTAGTGGTTACATTACTACAGCCGTCCGACTACCTGCGGTAGAGACGACTCCTGTAGAAGGAAAAGTCATCGTAGCAGATGATGTGGTTGGGACATCGTATACTGTCGAAGACGTAAAATTGGCCAACGCAGGATTTTGACCCATCGAAACTGCAACAGATGCGGGCGCTGTTGGCCAGTCCATCGAGACGCTGTTTCTTGGTATAGGATATCGTCGAGCGCTTGTTTGGTTAAAATTTGTGATCGCAGATTGATGCCAAGGTGTGGTGGATCGTAGCGAGGAGCTGAGATCTTCTCGCCATTGATCTCCACGTAAATATGCCATACGACCGATCGAAGGAGTGTTCGAAGATGTCGAAGGTATATTTAAAGATGCAAAAGCATCTGTTGGGGTTGGCTGAACATTTCCTGTCAGGGAATTTGTTCGTGCCCCACGTTGGTCGCCAGTTATTAAGCGCTCTTCCGGGTTGCTGCTTGGCAGGACCTGATGGAGAGCTGCCCCCAGAGCAGGAGACTGCCATTTACTCATGGCATCTAAAACATTGAAGGAGAGAGGTCACTACCGATGCCAGGTAATCTAGGAGTCTCTGAAGGGTTGGGTTCCATTTTTTCCAGGGTTCAGAAGACAACGAAGACTTACCTGAGTGGAGAATGTACCTTAAAACAACTTAATATTAACGGAGCTATTATAGGGTAGCGAATTCTGTTACAGTGTTGCTAAACTTGCAGCGAAGAGCTATTATAAATAGTATCCGTTGTATTTTTGACGTTTGAAGAAGGGAAACAAAATACATCAATGCAATGACGAAATATGTTTATTCGAAGAACAACGAAATGAGAATTACAACGAATCTACAATATTCGAAGAAAGCTTTCTGCCAATTCGAAGATGTTGTAGAGTGCTTGGAACAAGGTCCACACATAGATCGAAGAATCTGTCAAATGGCAGAAAGCATCTCTATTTATGCTAAAATGCATGGCCCTGTCCATCAATCAGATGAAAGGGCAGAGGCAACCGTAACATGCAAAGTAAACTAACTTAAGCAAATAAAGAAGGGGTTGCCATGGTAACATTGGTTAATGTTACCAGTCGACATCCGGTGGCATGTTTCAGCATGGCACCGGATGATGACGTCACTTGGGAAGATAAAATTTGAATATTTATCCTCAAAGCCTTAACTAAAAGCTGAAAGTTGGCAGTTTGATGTTTGTCCGTACTTTTGGGAAATATACATCTGGCAATGATTCAACACTGCATAGATTTCGATTTGTGCAGCCTGCTAGTAGAAACAGGTGAAGTAATTATCAGAGAAAAATTTCGGCATCAAATAATGAACCCTATGAATTTTCTCAAAGAAGATTGATGGTTGACTGTTACGTTTCAACGCAGGTTACCAGTTTCACAAAAACCAGTGGCCACAAGGATTGTAAAATTTGGAAATCGGTTTTTGGCCTGCACCGCATAAATAATGGCGACTCATGTTTTTGTATTCTACCGTAGTAAGCGGACAATGAAACTATTTCTTTGACCATTTGCTCGAGAATGAAGATGTGCATTTAATATTAGGTCCATGAATTTTTGTTGTTTTCCGGCTTCACAGCTTAATTTATGGTTAACTACAAATGTTGTGTTCCTTCTTGTGGATGGATCAGCTTCAACCGATGTGTTTTGTTTTGTTGAAATCAACTTTTTTGGCTTTCTGTATTATTAGGGCTATTCAATTCAATTCAATTCAACTCAACTCAGTACCCTATAATCAGCAAACAAATGCCATTTGGTAGAGGGGGGGGGCGGACGTACCCATTTTCAGGACAATTCTCCTTATGTCAGTAGCGACTAACTCATCATCATTGTTAAATTGAATTTGAAATGAGTTTATGCTATCACTAGGAAGATTATTCTATTGTCTAATCGCATGCAAAAAAAATAATCAATAGTAAGCATTTGTTTTCGCACGAAGCTCCGTCAATGTTTTATAATGATTTTGCCTACTTCCTAAACGGTTATTAGGCACGAAAATATTTCCAACAAGATGAAAATTTTGGGGAAAATTAAAACGTTCGAACAAATCCATAGATTAGCTTTCGTGTTTGGACCTCAACGAGTCCCAATTTAGAGAGGGAAGCATTTCCGTTACACTTGCAGTATACTGGTAGCTGCCCTTAACAAATCTGGCTGCCCTACGTTGGACCATTTCCATATTATGAATCATAGTTATCCTGTGAGGATTCCAGACAGGAGCGCAAATACTCTAACATAGGGAGAACAAGAGTTGTGTAGCCAGTCTCCCTTACATTTTCTGAACATTAACAAAATACACTTTGAACAAATCTCAGGCGTTGGTTTGCTGCCCCGATAATCTTTTTTTAAATGATGATTCCAAGATAGATTATCAGCAATGTTAATGCATGTCTTTCAAGATGGGCATGTCTTTCGTTTACGAGAAAAGCGCATCGCGAAGCATTTATTCTTATTTAAATTTAATTGCCATTCATCACACCAGGAAGCTAAAATGCCCAGATCTCTCTGCAATTTAACTGATAGACCTATGCCTTCTTTAGTTTAAAAAATTTTAGAATTACTAGAAAGTGATTTTAGAAGGTGATTTATGAATAGAAGAAAGTGTAAGGGACCAAGGACGCTTCCCTGTGATACACCAGAGGTTACAGGTTACAGCTACCCAGTTAGACTCCATTAATAACGACCCTTTGCTTTCTTCCAGTTAGAAATGCAGATATCCATTTAATAATATTTGAATTAATGACATAAGAATTAAGTTTTAGTAATAAGCGCTGATGAGGGACGGTATCGAACGCCTTAGCAAAGTCCAAAAATATAGCA